>APFE031526773.1:43008-53696 GCA_000404065.3 Pinus taeda | reverse complement strand
TTTATATCACTTTAGTATGTTTTTTTAATAAACACTTAAAAAAAGTTTCAAAACCATTTCTTAAATGTTACGAATTTTTCATGTTTTAGGGTTTAGGGTTTAGGGTTTATAACACTTTAGTAAATTCGTTTAGTAAAAATTTAAATAAGTTTCCAAACGCTTGTGAAAATGTTATAAAATTCTTACGGTTTACGGTTTACGGTTTCAGGTTTATAATGTTATAAAATTCTTAGGGTCTAGGGTTTAGGGTTTAGGTTTATAACACTTTGGTAAATTCTTTAAATAAAAAGACTTTAAAAAACAGTTTACCCAAAATGTTGTAAAATTTATAAAATCCTTAGGGTTAAGTTTTAGGGTTTTAAATTTTATAAAAATGCTTACGGTTTAGTGTTTAGGTTTTAGGAATTAGGGTTTCTAACACTATAGTAAATTCCTTTAATAAACACTTAAAAAAGGTGTTAGAAAGCACTTGCTAAAATGTTATAAAATTCTTAGGGTTTAGGGTTTAGGGTTAGGGTTCAGACTTTTATAAGATTCCTAGGGTTTACAGTTTATAACCCTTTAGTAAATCATTTTAATACACAGTAATTTTTTTTTAAGAAACACTTCTTTAAATGCAATAATATTCTTAGGGCTTAGGGTTTATAACACTTTACTAAATTCTTTTAAAAAACACATAAAAAAAGTGAAAAAACGCTTGTTACACTAATATAAAATGCTTACGGTTTACTGTTTAGGATTTAAGGTTCAAAATTTTATAAAATTATCAAGGTTTCAGGTTTATGGTTTACAGTTTAGCTTTTAGGGATTAGGGTTTAGTTTTTATAAAACTTTAGTAAACACTTGTAATAAACACTTAAAGAAAAGTTAGAAAACACTTGTTAAAATGTTATAAAATGCTTGGGGTCAAGGGTTTATAACAGATTAGTAAATGCTTTTAATAAGTAGTTAAAAAAATTGTAAACCACTTTTTAAAATGTTATAAAATGCTTAGGGTTTAGGTTTTAGGGTTTAGGGTTTAGGATTTAGGGATTAAAATGTTAAGAAAATTCTTAAGGTTTAGGGTTTAGTGTTTAGAGTTTATAACACTTTATTAATTGCTTTCATAAACATTTAAAAAAGTTACAGAATTCTTGTCAATATGTTATAAAATGCTTAGGGTTAAGGCTTTAGTGTTTAAAATGTTATAAAATGGTTAGGGTTTAGAGTTTAGGGTTTATAGCACATTAGTAAATTATTTTAATAAACACTTGAAAAGAAGTTGCAAAACGATTTTTAAAATGTTATAAAATGCTTATGCTTCACGGTTTAGGATTTAAGGTTTAGGGTTTAGTATTTAGGGTATATAACACTTTAGTAAATGTTTTTAATAACGACTTAACAAAAGTTACAAAACACTTTTTAAAATGTTATAAAATGCTTAGGGTTTATTGTTTATAACACTTTAGTAAACACAGTTAATAAACACTCAACAAAAGTTACGAAACGCTTGTGAAAATGTTATAAGATATTTAGAGTTTAGTGTTTAAAATGTTATAAAATGTTTAGGGTTTAGGTTTTATAACATTTTAGTATATTATTTTAATAAACCCTTAAAAAAATTACAAACTACTTTTTAAATGTTATAAAATGGTTAGGGTTTAGGGGTTATAACACTTTGGCAAATCATTTTAATAAACAATTAAAAAAAATTACAATACACTTAAATTTTTTTATAAAATGCTTAGGTTTTAGGGTTTAGCGTTTAGGGTCTAGGGCTTAAGGTTTGCAATTCTTTAGTAAATACTTTTAACAAACATTATAACAGTTAGAAAATGCTTGTTAAAAGGTTATAAAATGGTAAGGGTTTAGGCTTTAGATTTTAGGGTTTTGGGTTTAGGATTTAAGGTTTCAAATGTTATAAAATGCTTAGGGTTTAGGGTTTATGGTTTACAATTTATAATAATTTAGTAAATTCTTTTAATAAACAATTAAAAAAATTACAAAACGTTTCTTAAAATGTTATAAAATTCTTTTGATTTTGGGTTTAGGATTTAGGGTTTAAAATGTTATCAAATTCTTGTGGTTTAGGTTTAGGATTTAGGGTTTTCAATGTTTTAAAATGCATAAGGTTTGGGGTTTAGGATTTAGGGTTTATGGTTTAGGATTTAAATGTTATAAAATGATTAGGGTTTAAGGTTTATAAGAGTTTACCAAATTCTTTTAATAAACACTTAAAATATTTTTACAAAACACTTGTTAAAATGTTATAAAATTCTTAGGGTTTAGGGTTTAGGGTTTAGGGTTAATGACACTTTAATAAATGCTCTTAGGGTTTAAGGCTTCTAATTTATAACACTTTAGTAAATGCTTTTAATAAACAAATAAAAAATGTTACAAAAAACTTTTTAAAATGTTATAAAATGCTTAGAGTTTAGGGTTTAGTGTTTATACCACTTGAGTAAATTATTTTATTAAACACTTAAAGAAAAGTTATAAAATTTTCGTGAAAATGTTATAAAATGCTAACGGTTCAATGTTTAGGGTTTACGGTATAAAATTTTATAAAATTATTAGGTTTAGAGTTCAAAGTTTATAACTATATAATAACTACTTTTAATAAGCACTTAAAAAGGAGTTATAAAACACTCATTAAAATATTATAAAATATCTAGGGTTTTGGGTTTAGGGTTTAGCAATTGAAGTGTTATAAAATGCTTTAGTTTTATGGTTTAGGGTTTAGAGATTAGGGTTTAGGGTTTATAACACTAGTAAATTCTTTTAATAGACACTTAAAGAAAAGTTACAAAAACCCTAGTTAAATTTAATTTAAAATGCTTAGGTTTTTGGGTTATGGGGTTTAGCGTTTTAGGTTTAACAATTTTGAAAAAACCTCTTAGGTTAAGTTTATGTTTATAACATCTAGTAAATATTCTTTATTGTTATATATTTTAGTAAATCTCCTTAGTGTTTAGGCATTTAGGCTTTATAACAAGCTAGTAAATGTTTAATAAACACTTAAATAAAATTTATAAAGTGCTTTTTAAAATGTCATAAAATTCTTCAGGTTTTGGGCTATAACACTTTATTAAATAATTTTAATAAAACTTAAAGCTACAAAAAGCTTGCCAAAATGTTATAAAATGCTTACGGTTTAGGGTCTCTGTTTTAGGGTTTATAACACTTTAGTAAATGCTTTTAAAAAACACTAACTTTATTTTACCAAAGGCTTATTAAAATGTTATAAAATGCTTAGGGTTTAGGGATTACGTTTTAAAATGTTATAGAATTCTTAAGGTTTAGCGTTTATGGTTTAGGGTTTAAGGGTTAGAAGACTTTAGTAAATGATTCTAATAATAACTTATAAAAAAGTTACAAAACACTTTAAAAAATATTACAAAACATTTATTAAATCGTTATAAAATTCTTATGGTTTAGGGTTCATGGTTTAGCATTTAAAATGTTATAAAATGCTTAACATTTAGGGTTTAGTGTTTAGAGTTTAGGGTTTGTAACACTTTAGTTTATTTTTTTAATAAACCATTTTTGAAATGTTATAAAATTTTTAGGCTTATGGTTTATAACGCTTTAGTAAGTGTGTCTAATAAAAACTTTGAAAAAGTTACCAAAAGCTTGTGAAAATGTTATACAGTTATTAGGGTTTAGAGATTAGGGTTTAAGTTTCAAAATGTTATAAAATGCTTAGGTTTTAGTGTTTAGGTTTTATGAATTAGGGTTTATAACACTTCAGTAAATGATTTTAATAAAAACTTGAATAAAGAGTTAGAAAACACTTGTTAAAATGTGATAAAATGCTTAGGGTTTAAAGTTTAAGTTTTAGGGTTCAAAATTTTATAAAATTTGTAAGGTTTATGGTTTATAACCCTTTAGTAAATGATTTTAATAAATACTAAATATTTTTTCTACAAAACACTTGTTTAAATGTTATAAAATTCTTAAGGTTTAGGGTTTATAACACTTTAGTAAATTCTTTTAATAAACACTTAAACAAAGTGAAAAAATGCTTGTTAAACTGATATAAAATGCTTAGGGTTTAGTGTTTAGGGTTTAGGGTTTATGGATTAGGGTTTAGGGTTTATAAAACTTCAGTAAACAATTTTAATAAACACTGAAAGAAAAGCTACAAAATGCTTGTTAAAATGTTATAAAATTCTTGGGGTTGAGGGCTTAGGGTTTATAACACATTAGTAAATGATTTTAATAAAAAGCTCAAAATATTATAAGTATTTTTAAAAGGTTATAAAATGCTTAAGTTTTAGGGTTTATGGTTTAGGATTTAGGGTCTAAAATGTTAGGAAAATGCTTAGGGTTTTAGGTTTAGGGTTTGTAATTTATAACACTTTATTAAGTTCTTTCATAGACACTTTAAAAGATTACAAAATGCTTGTTAAAATATTATAAAATGCTTAGGGTTAAGGTTTTACCGTTTAAAATGTTATAAAATTCATAGGGTTTAGGGTTTAGGTTTTAGCGTTTATAACACATTAGTAAATTTTTTTAATAAACAATTAAAAAAAGTTACAAAACGCTTTTTAAAATGTTATCAAATTATTATGATTTAGGGTTTAGGGTTTACCGTTTAGGGTTAAGGGTTTGGTGTCTATAACACATTAGTAAATGATTTTTATAAAGACTTAAGAAAATTACAAAACACTTTTTAAAATGTTATAAAATACTTATGGTTTAGGGTTTATACCACTTTAGTAAATACTTTTAAAAGAACTCAACAAAAGTTACAAAAGGCTTGTTAAAATGTTATAAGATGTTGAGGGTTTAGTGTTTAAAATGTTATAAAAAGCTTAGGGTTTTGGGTTTATAACACTTTATTAAATTATTCTAATAAAACTTTAAAAAAAGTTACAAACTACTTTATAAAATGTTATAAAATGCTTAGGGTTTAGCATTTATAACACTTTAGTAAATTCTTTTAAAAAAACTTTAAAAACAGTTACAAACTACTTTATAAAATGTTATAAAAAGCTTCGGGTTTAGGGTTTATAATGCTTTAAAATGCTTAGGGTTTACGTGTTAGGTTTTAGGGTTTAGGGTTTAGGGGTTATAACACTTAGGAAAATGGTTTTATTAATTTCTTAAAAAAGGTTACAAAACACTTTAAAATATATATAAATGCTTAGGTTTTATGGTTTAGCGCGTTTAGGATTTAGTGTTTAAGGTTCACAACTCTTTAGTAAAAGCTTTTAATAAATGTGATAACGGTTACAAAACATTTGTTAAAAGGTTATAGAATGCTAAGGGTTTAGGTTTTAGGATTAAGGTTTCAAATGTTATAAAATCTTAGGGTTGAGGGTTTATGTTTTACCATTTATAATACTTTAGTAAATGCTTTTAATAAAGACTTAAGGAAAGTTACAAAAATCTTGTTAAAATGCTATAAGATTCTTACGATTTTGGCTTTAGGGTTTAGCGTTTAAAATGTTATAAAATTATTAGGTTTATGTTTCAGGATTGAGGATTTTAAATGTTTTAAAATGCATAGGGCTTGGGGTTTTGGATTTACAGTTTAGGATTTAGGATTTAAAATGTTATAAAATGATCAGGGCTTTGAGTTTTATGAGAGTTTACCAAGTTCTTTTAATAAACAATTAAAACATTTTTACAAAACAAATGTTAAAATGTTATAAAATGCTTAGGGTTTAGGGTTTATGGTTTATGGTTTAAAATGTCCTAAAATTCTTAGGGTTTAGCGTTTAGGGTTTATAACACTTTAGTAAATGCTCTTAAGGTATACAGTTTAGGATTTATAACACCTTAGTAAATGATTTTAAGGTTTTCGTTTTAGGTTTTAGTTCTTAGGGTTTAGGGCTTAAAACACTTTACTAAATCCTTTTAATAAACACTTCAATTTTTTTTTACAAAACTCTTTTTAAAATGTTATCAAATTCTCAGATTTTAGGGTTTAGATGTTATAACACTTGAGTAAATGCTTTTAATAGGGTTTATACTTTATAGCGATATAGTAACTACTTCTACTCAACACTTAGAAAGGAGTTATAAAACACTTGTTAAAATATTATAAAATATTTAGGGTTTAGCAATTGAAGTGTTATAAAATGCTTTGGTTTTAGGGTTTAGGGTTTATAAGACTAGTAAATTCTCTTAATAGACACTTAAAAACACATTTTAAAATGTTATAAAATGCTTAGGGTTTAGGGTTTAGGGCTTCAAAATTTTTAAAATTCTTAGGGTTTGGGATTTGGGGTTTACACTTTAGGGTTTATAACACTTTGTTAAATTCTTTTAATAAACACTTGAAAAAAAGATACATAAAGCTTTCCAAAATTTTATAAAATGCTTAGGGTTTATGGTTTTGGGTTTAGGGTTTATAACACTTTTGGTAATGCTTTTAATAAACACTAAATTTATTTTACCAAAGGCTTGTTAAAATGTTTTAAAATGCTTAGGGTTTAGCGCTTACATTTTAAAATGTTATAAAATGCTTATGATTTAGGGTTTATGGTTTAGGGTTTAAGAGTTATAAGAATTTAGTAAATTTTTTAAATACACTTATACAAAAATTTACAAACATTAAAAAAAGTTATAAAGCTTAGTTTTAGGGTTTAGGGTTTAAGTTGTATAACATTCTAGTAAATTATTGTTCTAATAAACACTTAAAAAAAGCTACAAAATGCTTGTTAAAATGTTATAAAATGATGATGGCTTAGGGTTTGCAGTTTAAAATTTAAAATGTTATAAAATTATTACAGTTTAGGGTCTAGTGTTTAGAGTTTAGGTTTTATAACTCTTTAGTATGTTTTTTTAATAAACACTTAAAAAAATTTACAAAACCATTTTTGAAATGTTATAAAAATTTTGGGTTTTACGGTTTAGGGTTTATAGTATTTAATAAAAAAATTTAAAAAGCTACCAAACACTTGTAAATGTTATAAAATTCTTAGGGTTTAGTGTTTAGAATTGAAGGTTTAAAATGTTATAAAATTCGTAGGGCTTAGGGTTTAGGTTTATAACACTTTAGTAAACTCTTTAAATAAAGACTTAAAAAAAGTTACAAATTGCTTTTTAAAATGTTATAAAATGATTAGGGTTTATGTTTTAGGGTTATAAATGTTATAAAATGCTTAGGGTTTAGTGTTTAGGTTTTAGTAATTAGGGTTTATAACACTTTATTAAATTCTTTTAATAAACACTTAAAAAAAGTTAGAAACCACTTGTTAAAATGTTATGAAATGCTTAAGGTTTAGGGTTTAAGTTTTAGGGTTAAAAATTTTATAAAATTCCTAGGGTTTATAGTTTATAACCCTTTAGTAAATTATCTTAATAAACACTATTTTTTTTACAGAACACTTCTTTAAATGTTATAAAATTCATAGGATTTAGGGTTTATAACACTTCACTAAATGATTTTAATAAACACTTAAAAGAAGTTAAAAAATTCTTGTTAAAGTGATATAAAATACTTAGGGTTTATCGTTTAGGGTTTATGGTTCAAAATGCTATAAAATTATTAGGGTTTCGGGTTTAGGATCTAGGGTTTACGGTTTAGGGATTAGGGTTTAGGCTTTATAAGAATTTAGTAAACACTTTTAATAAACACTTAAAGAAAAGTTACAAAAAACTTGATAAAATGTTATAAAATGCTCGGGGTTGAGGGTTTATGGTATATAACACATTAGTAAATGCTTTTAATAAATAGTTAGAAAAATTATAAAACGGTTTTTAAAATGTTATAAAATGATTAGGGTTTAGGTTTTAAGGTTTAGAGCTTATAACAATTTATTAAATGCTTTCATAAACACTTTAAAAAGTTATAAAACTCTTGTTATGATGTTATAAAATGTTTGGGGTTAAGGGTTTAGGGTTAAAATCTTATAAAATTCTTAGGGTTTAGAGTTTAGGTTTTAGGGTTTATGTTTTAAAGTTATAACACATTAGTAAATTATTTTAATAAACACTTAAAAGAAAGTTACAAAACACCTTTTAAAATGTTATAAAATGCTTAGAATTTAGGGTTTATAACTCTTTACAAAATTCTTTTAAGAAACACTTAAAAAAAATAAACAAACCACTTTTTGAAATGTTATAAAATGCTTACGGTTCAGGGTTTGGGGTTTATCATTTATAACACTTTATTAAATGCTTTTAATAAGCACTTAAAAAAAAGTTACAAAATTCTTGGTAAAATGTTATAAAATGCTTAAAACAATTTTGTAAAGTGTTATAAACCTTAAACCCTAAGAATTTTATAATATTTTAAACCCTTAGACATAAAAAATGGTCTTGCGAACAAGTTTCCATATTTCCTTCTGTAGTAGACCATGGAAAATTAAAGGTAGAAAACTTAGAGGTTTGATGTCTTTAACACTTTTATCATAAGCTACTCTTCTAGTAGAATATGGTCCACATATCCCCCAAAGAGTATAGTAAGAATAAGGTCCACCTTTTACCCGGAGAGTATAGCAAGAAATTCCCATTTATTTTTTCATTTCTTATCGTAGATAAGATCCTCTTTTACTACGTCTCCTCCTCGCTACCTAGATGGGCAAATTTTTGACTATTGGACTATATGTTCCAGTTGTGTTTGTGGGCCAATTCGGGTGCGCTCGAGGCTTGCCAATGGTGCCTTGGGATCAGCAGATAGATGTGCCTTGATGAATGGGGGGGATAATGATATTCGAATTGAAAGCCAATCCTAAAGTATACCTCCCTTGTCCTCCTTATTAAACACTGCAATTATAAACTCTTTTATTTCTTCCCCTCAAATCACTATTCTAAGTTCGAAGACAAAATACAAATATGTGTTGTGCATTACTTACGATCATGTTGCTTTAAGCGTGCTCAACACCTTGCGAGCCTCGAAGCCTTAGGCCAACAAAGGATCTAACTACTAAGAGGTTGATGAAGCTATTGGAAAATGTTACAACAAAAGGTTATTCCGAGTGATACTTTGAGTCAATTTTTTTGCACCCCAATTAACTCTACGTTAGCTTCCTGCTCTCCACAATTACTGCCTACTATTATCTCCAAATAAACACTAGTCAAGTCACAGTGACAAAGTATTATGAGTCCTGTTACTCTCTTGTCTCTACCTATCCTCACGCTAAAAACTTCAACAGAATTGTGCTACGTGGATGACTCAATCTAATTCAATGTATGATGATAGTATGTAACTATTTTCATGCATGCATTGCATTTGCAAATTTAAAGCTAAAACAAAATTCATGATAATCTTATTAGAATGATTTTTCACAGTCTTAAAATGACAAGCATATTAAATTGAAATTGATAATGTGAACATTCTTTCAAAAAATGGGCTTTAAAAAAAGAAGAACATGGCAGACACCAAGGATATTAGTGGTAAAGAACAACGTGATCTTTTGAATAGTTTCAAGGATCATGAAAGAAATGATCAATGGTAAAGAAGAATGTGATCTTTTGAATAGTATGGAGGATCATAAAGGAAATAATACAGAGGTGGCTCAATAAACAAGTGATCTAGAAAAAATGGAGGAATTAACCCAATTTATTATTATATAAAAATATAAAGTATAATTATATTATTATTATTATTAATTTAAAAAAAAAACATAATTGTTATTAATGTTGAAAATTGTAATTCCAACTGCGCGTGAGTGTTTCAGCGTGCAGCGATCCCAGTAACCCCAGCAATTCAGCTCAGCGATCAGCGATCTGCAACCTCAGCGATCAGCTGATATCGCATCGGCATATCGCATCGGCGAAATAGAAGTGGTGCTTTATAAAGTTGTTTTTACCACTTGCGATGAGCCGGACCCGATGAAGGAAATAATCCTTTTTTGATAAATTATCGCGCCCATATTATTTTCGCTATCGGCGAAAACCAAGTGAGCAGCCTCTTTCCCATGCGATAAGCCCTCACCCGATATTGTGGACCCGACTGCTGTTCAACATTTTGGTTCATAATTTTTCGGGTCCGCAAGTGGCTTGTTTTATATTTCTTTTGTTATTGTGCATATATTATAATATATATATATCGGGCATGTGGTGATCGGGATTTCGCAATCGGCAGAAACAATGGGTGCACATTTGTGTGCCATGCGATAAAGCCTGGACCCGATATAATTCCAAAAGCATATTTTATAATGGATGAAGTGAAAGCCTGGGAAATTTAATTTTGACGTGAAGTGAAAGTCCTCTTACCACCATTTATCTCAGTAAGACAGTAAATGATATTTACTGTGGTTGGTATGGTGAAGTTTTAATTCTTCCTGAGCGGGAGTATGGGCATAGAAAAATATCGGTGAAACCATTTAATTTTTACTGTCTTCTTTTTACGGAAGCATGGGATGTAAGTCCTCCCTCTGGTAAGTCATATATTAATGTAATTTTGGAAAATGCATGTATTGTAAGAGAGGCGAAACGCACAGCAGTGCAAAAGGAATGTTTTCATGAATATGCATCTTGGAGTCACGCAGCAGCGTGAGTAAAAAACTCCTCTGTGTAATTTTTTTTAAAGTGGAATGCAAGCGGTGAATCCCTCTGTGACAGAGGAAGTTTATGTTTTGTAAATGCATCTTTTTTTAATATAAATCCTTGGTGTGTAAACTGTCCCCTGTGCTCAGAATTATTTTTATGTTTTCCGCTGTGTTAAAAGACTCTGGGCAAAACAGAGCATTGTCTCTGTGTGAAATTTTATTGTTGTTTTTGGGATTTTCCCAGTAAAATTCCCCAAC
>APFE031526773.1:0-36231 GCA_000404065.3 Pinus taeda | reverse complement strand
AATATATATATATAATTTGAATTCATAAAAACGAGATTACAAGTCCGAAAAACAAAACCGAGATTTGAAACTGGTCACAAAACTGAATACATTCTAAAGCAACCAAACAGCGTACATAAAACAGAGATATCAAAACCCTAGATATCAAGAGAATTTGGAGATGAGATGCAAAGAGTGCAATATGTGTAATAATGTGCAACTGAGGACATTGATTAGAAGGCGCAATTCGTCCTATTCCAGCCATCTCCAATGTAAAATATAATTAACGTATTCACAACTCGATATGGAATTCTTTGTTTAAATGTCATTGAACGGGCTCTTCCGAAAAAACAAACATATATATTCTATTAACCATGATCTTATAGTACACTATTTTATTAATATCTTTGGATCCAGTGATGATGAGAGATCCAGTGATCTCACAGGAATCAGCTTCCATTCAAAAATGGTCTGACGATGGAAACAATGTATGTCCTGCGACTCTCGATCAAGGTGCTTCACAGCACTTTGCAGGAAATCCTACACCTGAAACTCTCGATGTTCTTCACAGCACTTTTCAGGAAACCCGACACCTGAACCCGTTGAAGAGCCGACAAAAGTGCGCCAAATAATTGAGGATATTCAAGAAGTGAGTGCAGATAAACTCAGAGCTTTGAAGAACCCGAGACGTCTAGCAAGGGTCCGCGAGCTTTGCCTGTTCTTATCCGCGTTTTCCATTCAAAACCCTCGATCAATTCTGAAATGGGTGCGGACCTTAAGGCAGTGGAAGAAGCAATGGGTGCAATTTCACTGTTGTTTGTTCACATGAGAGATTTTACGAGACCGTGTGTTCCGGCTGCCCTGGAATGGCTGTTGGCAAAGTATAGTGTGGAGACGCAGCATCTATTGTAGAATTAATGTCAAGCGACAGAAATGCTGCCGGAGAAATTGATAGCAAAGAACGAATGGTAGAGGGACTACTGAAGCAGTTTGACGAAAATCTGTATCCTTTCCCTACTGTGCCCTATCGATACCGACTATATTTAGAAGCTAAGGGTTGACACAGAAGGGTTTTCAGAGTATGTGGTTATCTTTGGCGAGATAATTAGCTCGACTTACAATGGCCATTATCTGCAACGCGACATAATTCTCGTGAATTACCATGACTATTATGCTGAACGGTTATGATAAGTGAGTTATTCATAGCATACGCGAGTCACTTTAGCCCGGATATGCGATTTGCCGCTGGACGGGACACCGTATACGCGAGTTCATTCCGTCTATCCGACGCTGAACTCCGGCTATCCGCGGCGGTTATGCGAGGCATTTCTGGGCGAGCGGCTGAGAAGTGCCGGATATGCGACGTATATCTCCCTGATATGCGAGTTATCATGCCGGATACGCGAGTTATCCACTGCACGTATAACGCAGATGATAGGTCGAGTTTCCTGCAGAGATAAGCCGCGTCTACCCCATATATAAGCGGCGTATTTACCATAACTAACGGTCATTGCCCAAAAATAACCAGCGTATCCGGCAAAGATTGGTCGGATGCCGAGAAATTTGGGCGCGTATTCGAGGAGATAGTTATCGCGTGAGCGTAATATAAGATATTGACAGCTTTGGCATATCTGCCGGCGTATCGAGCGATTAACTTACTTATCAGTATCGCGTTGATAATGAATAACCCACCATGAATACCGCGTTGATAATGAATGGGCACTTATCAATATTTCCACAACGAATATCCATCTGACCTAACACCAGTGTAGCTCCATACGGAAATTACCAAACCCGATAAGATATGGATATTCTGAGCATAACCAAGCAGATAATATAAACGGTAATTCGCATATGCATTGTCGATAAAAAAACAGGAGGATATTACCAAAAGGCACTGCGGCGAAAAAATTAGCAGAAAGCCGTAATTGTGAGAATTTGCGTGGTCTTCCAGCAACAAACGAAAAAAATACAAATTACTCTAATAGAATTTCAGCGGTCAGGGTCATTAGACCCAACAATTTTTTAAAATGTATCGACCCAAATTGGATAGCTGCCACCCTGTTTGAATGCCAATAATTTCTCGCACCTGCTGCTCTCTGCGTATGCGATGATTGCCCCAGCCGGTAATTAGAAATCAACTTACAATTCTCCTAAATTTTCAACTGAACACACCGAGGTATAAAGTATATTTCCTACCATAACAACAACAACAAAAGATCGCCGCCGAATTTGTAAAGGCGCTGAAAGGCATACCACTGGTTGGCATATGTTGGCCCCATGAAGGCTCCCTGTTTGCTTCCTGTTCTTTTAATTATTTATAAAACCTATTTTTATTTTATATGGCTGCATGAGTTATATTATAACAGGTAGTTGCAGTCGTGGCCAAAACACTGAATCGACACAGAGAGCGAGATATTCCATTTTTAATAGGAGGGAGGATTTTCACAATTAAGGAAAAAATGTTATTAATAATACATGGGAGTAGGTTTATCGATTGGTCACCTACTCTAATGGACGGTATTTGACCTGATTGGTTTGCGTGATGGAAGGATCCAGTGACAATTCCTTATACAATCATTGACCTTATTGATTTACGTGATGGAAGGATCTAGTTGCAAGTCGTCACAATTTAAAAATGGATTAATAATCCATCGTGAGTAGGTTTATTGATAGGTGTGCTATATAGTTCTCATTTTTTGGATGACTTACATATTCAATATCTATATATATAGATATATACGAGGAGTTGTCTATAATGCGACTTTTTCGAGATTCTGGTGACGGAATCCGGCGGAAGAAATGAGGTTAAATCTTGATTTTTAGCAGTTAAAATGGTTTTTTAACTACATATTTGGATTCAGCGCCTTGAAAAACCCCTGGGAGCCATTGATTGTGCAGAAACTAGCTATCAAACTTGGGATTCCAATGAATTGCCGCCGCCAGATTTTGACCGGAAAAATCCGCCGGAAAGGCTTTCAAAAAGTCGCGTTATAGACTATTGCTATATACGATATCATTTTCATCTATTCAATATTTATAAAAAAAATTTGTAATATATTATCAATGGGCTAATGAAAACAAACTAAACAAAATGGTTTAAAGTTTTGGGCAACCATGAGAATGAAATATAGATAATTTTATATGTTTTGCAAATAGAAGCTTGTGGAGGTTTTACTTTTTATTTATTTAAATGTTACAACTTTGTATAAAAAAATTGCTTATATTATACAATGCTATATAAGCATTATAATTATGATTAGGTACAATGTGATAATTAATGGGTTATATAAAAAAAAAGAAAGGGGTTTAATTAATTAATATTATAATAATGATTAGGTACAATGCCATAATTAATGGTGTATATACAAAGAAAAGAAAGGGGTTTGATTAATTAATCAAATCAACTAATAAGAGTTAAGACTAAGATGGTGGAGATCCTAGTGAACTCTAACTAGCTAGGTTTAGGGTTTACATGCCTTACAACTTACACATTTTCCACATCTCACTCTAATCTTTCTCTAAGACTTGGTCTTAGGAGATGCTAAGTCTATGAAATAGGTGGCTGCAACAACACCTCATCAATCCTCCCTAGAAATTCATCACAAGGAGGTCTCTATGATGCCCTAATCCTAGGCACTGCATGGAATACCAATAGTTACAAGTCACTCTATTCCGAAATTCATTGGAAACCCCACACATGAGGTCAAGTCAAAGTCATTCAAAACGCGAGCTATGAGGTCAAGTCAAAGTCATTCAAAACCGACTGAAGATATGAGGTCAAGCCAAATAAAATCTTGGAGCACATAGAAATCATGCAATAACACACTTTAATCTGCAAATTTATTAGTGCTTGGTCACCAAAACGAGATTTGAAAGCATGGATCAAGGATGAATGGTAGCCCATGCTTCCATGTTGATTTTCATATTGGAGCCAAATGTTTTCTTATGATGATCTTCATTAAAATAGACGATCATTCGAAGGTCTTTGAGAATGGCATTTTTTCCTTGACAATGTGAGTCTCTGCATCCCATTATCATTAATTTATAGGGCTCATTCAAGGGTCTTTCATATTGGCCTTTATTTTCTTAACAATGCGAGTCTCTTGATATGATTATGGATGCTTGGTTTCAACCCAGAAAAATATTTCTTTTTTAGTAGAGCGAGATCCACATAGCAGGATCCAAAATTTGAATTCACCTTAGGAATCCTTGCAACCACAAATCGCTCCCATGCAAGAAACTTCTATAAAGAAAAATAAAAATTGAGATAACATTATGCAAGACATAACCAAGATCCAAAATTTGAATTCATCTCAGGAATCCTTACAACCACAACTCGAGCCCATGCAAGACACTTCTATAAGGAAAAATAAAAACCGAGATAACATTATCCAAGGCATAACCAAGATCCAAAATTTGAATTCACCTCAGGAATCCTTGCAACCACAACTCTAGCCCATGCAAGACACTTCTATAAAGAAAAAGAAAAACAGAGATAGCACTATGCAAGACATAACCGATATGGAGCGTGAAATGCATGATGCAAAGACAATGTTGCAAGAAATCATAATGGAGACAAGTTCTTAGGTAAGGATAGAAGGCTTGGATGAAATGGAAGTAGAGGAGATAACCCTCTCTAAGATAATCGAGTAGCTACAATGCCAAGGAACCAATTCTATTTTTGATGTGCAAATGGCTCTTCTCAAACAATCAAATCTTAGGATTCAATTCACCCTTTTGGAGAAAGTGTTGACTCCCACAACTCCTCATGAGGGTTCTTTTTCTTCTCTTTCTTGGCATTTGAGAGACCCCCTAAAACCAATCAAAGGAGATAAATGATGGGGGAGGAAAACAACATAAGAGTTGATACAATAGTCAAGGAATCTTCTAGCCAATTCACATAAGATTACGGATTTGAGAGGCCCCCTAAAACCAATCAAAGGAGATAAATGATGGGGGAGGAAAACAACATAAGAGTTAATACAATAGATGAGGAATCTTCTACCAAATTCACATAATATTACATTGGTTTCAAGGGTTTCTTTCACTATCCCTCCTTCCTTCTCAATGAAAGTGATTTTTGTGGAACATAAGGGGTGTCAAAAGTGACAAAAGATAAAGACTAATTAGAGACAAAATTAAGAAGGAAAAACCAAACATTATCATATTGATTCTCATGGAACAATACATGGTCTATGAATCCTATTAAACCCCTTGGAAGTAACTTTTCATGACTGATTGGCAACCCCTAGGATCCTCTCTCGAAAATTTCAATTGATCAGATCAAAAGAGATATGGTTCTTAATGGAAATAATAGGATGCACCTACGAGGGGATAAACTTTCTTCTCTCAAAAACCTCATTTAGCTTCAACAAATTCATTTGAATGAGAACTTCTTTGTTGGATGGGACTTCAATATGATTACGTGGCTGGAGGAAAAAACGGGGTAGTTCATAGATTAGGCATTGAAGCATAATCATTCAAAGATGAAATTAGGCATGTAATTAAATTAGATAGAAATGATAAATGGAATCTATACTTGGAAAACAACAGAGAAGGCAAGCACGAGACAAGATGGCAAGTGGATATATTTATTTTATCAAAATGATTTTTGGAAAAATACCTCTTTTTCGAAGCTTCCATCTTTCCTAGTGCGAGCTAAGACCATTATCCAATAATGTTAGAATTAGACCTCAAAGAAGCTGCTAAAAACTGACCATTCATATTTGATATTTTTTGGTTAGCATATCCATCCTTCCTTGTGGAATCCAAGGAGTAGCGGTGGGACTTAGATAATCGAAGCCTCTCTCCCATGTTCTACTTTCAACATAGGTTAAAAACTCTAAAAGGTTTAATTAAAATGTGTAATCATGAAGAATTAGGTAACAACTTCGAGGAAAATAAAATATCGAAACTAAAATGGAATGCATCCAACAAAAAATGACACTTGAATAGTGATCTGAAGATTTGTCAAAGAAGGAGGGGGAGGTTCTTAAAAAAATAGGGGAAATATGGAAGCAAGAGGAGACCTTATGGAGGAAACAATCTAGGATCTCATGGCTCAGGGGTGTGGAGAAGAACACTTGGCTTTTGCACAAATCAACACTAAAACACATGCATCATAACCATATCTTCTGACGTACGAGTGAGTATGGGAAACGACTCTCTCATCACATGGATGTTGAAAATGAACTTACTTCATTATATGAGAATCTCCTTAAAGAAAATAAAACCTAACAAATTACAATCCATGGAGAATATAGTCACCCACATTCTGATATTGGTCACTAAAGACCAAAATGTGGCTTAGATAAAGGAAATTACCTTGTAGGAGGTTAAGGAAGCATTGATGAGCCTCCTAAATTAAGTTCCCTTCCCCTCATGGCTTCACCTTAGTTTTTTTCCAAGAAAGTTGGGAATTCTTGGGTGAGGAGATATTAGATTTAGTGGAGGAATCATGAAGAATATGCTATATCCTCCCTACTCTAAATTCCACTTTACTCACTCTTTCTCCTAAATCAACATGAGTAATGGACCTAAGTAGCTTAACACCTATCATTCTTTTCAACATGGTGTAAAAATTCATTTTGAAGATCATTCTCCATAAACTCTAACCCCTGTTGCCTCTACTCACCTCCAAGGAGTAGTTGGGATATGTTGAGGGTTCTAAAATCCTAGATGGGATCATAGTAGCCCATGAGATTATACACACTAAAAACAATTCATAAAATGAGATATGGTAATCAAATTTGATTTCTCAAAAGCATTTGACAAATTGAGATGGTCTTATCTTCTTTGAATTTTGAAAGCCTTTGGTTTCTTTGATGATTGGGCTAAATGGGTGGCTTCCTTATTTTCCTTCCCTTTCTTCTCTATCCTTATCGATGGATTCTCCTCCACCTTTAGTGCTTCTTGAGGTATCCGCCAATAAGACTCGCTCTCCCATTTTAGTTTTTCCATTTTTGGTAAAAAAGCCTCAAGTGTTTTCTGAGTTCTTCTATGCTTTATGGTGTCCTATGTGACATTTGTCTCAACAACTAGTTGGCACTAATAACTCTACTACACTTTGTGAATGACACTATGTTCATGGGAAAGCCCTTCATTCAAGAAGCCTTGGCCTTCAAGAACATTTTGAATGATTTTATGCTAGCCTTTGGTACTAAAATAAAGCCCAACAAGTCCCAAGTCTTCTTCTTCAACACCCATCATAGCATTCAAACCCATCTGGCATGGAAAATTATTCAAGGGAGAGATATTTTGGATATACTTTCCTACAAAACAAACAATTTGACATTCAGAGCCTTACATTATCTAGAAGTATTAGTTCTCCTCAAATGGGTGCTTCAGTCACTCCTAATTTACAAAATTTTGGCCCTAGTTGCACCAAAAGTCATCTTGAGCTCAACGCTTAACCTAATGCACTCTTTTCTTTTCGAGGATTGGCCCAGGAACATAAGTGGTCACTTATGTCTTGAATTTTTCTCTGCCTTGCATTTATTGTTACGTAAAATGTTATAATTAAGTTATATAATATATTATTTTCATTATTATTCTATTTTAATAGTTTTCATAATTAATTTTGTATGAAATGTACTAAATGATGTTACATAAATATTACAATTGTTATTAGGTAGAATGCTACAATTAATGTTTTATATACCAATAAAAGAAGGGGGTTTAATTAATTAATAAAATCAACTCATAAGAGCTAGCACTAATATGCTGGAAATGCCACAAAATCATGCTCTGTAATGTTAATCATCTAGGTTTAGGGTTTACATGTGTTACAACCCTGAAACCTTTGCATATTTTCTGTACCAAACTCTAATATTTTGTGATGACTTCATTTTTAGCTTAATTCTGGTAAACTTATGGCACCCTCATCTGGGGGAGGGGATGCGGCCCCCTCCTACAACAATGTAGTCTTTGGAGACGCTAAGTCTAGGAAGAATGTGGTGAAAAAACACCTCATCAATCCCCCCACTAGCAAATTCATCACAAGGAGGTCCAAAATTATTATCAAATCTTATGCGTTATATGGAAAAACAATATATCAAGCCACTCTGTTCAAAAACTCCTTGAAAATCCTAGATACGAGGTCATGTAAGATAAAATATTAGAGCACCAATAACAAGGGCTTAAAGCCAAAATCAACATATTTTGCAGCGATTTCTTTAATAAAATAAAAGGGCCATGGAAATAGACTTGAAAGCACGGTTGGTAGAAAAATATTAGAAGGGATTTGGGCCTATAACAATGTTGTTATATTCTCATGAGTGGTTTTCAATTGTAGGAATTATATCTTGTCATGATAGGATGATGATGGTGTAGAAGAAGAAGGAGACCATACTAGACGACACCTATGAAGCTGAAAGATAAAGCTAACTCTTGAACAAGAAGATTAAGGGGAACTATCTTCAAGACTTATCAAGGAGGAAGATAAAGGGTATGAACCATCTCTCAGGAAGACAAAAGGATAACAGCATGAAGAGTGGCTTGACATTTCCACATCATCATTAAGTCCATGTCATCAGTATCAATTCATATCTTGTTAGGGTGTCAATTCAAGGTGTCAATTCAAGGTGTCAAATGAGTCCTCATGTGCCACATCATTTGTGGACGTAAATGTAGTGTTCAATAATATAAGAAATTTAATGTAAATCGAAAGTCCAAGAGTCACCCATATAATTTGAAAGGTCATGGAGAAGTTAAAGAGTCATGTGGAAAGTCCAGGAGTCACAAGGGAGGTGAAAAGTCACCCCATTGGTTGTATATACACCCTTATAGCTCAAGAAAATGATTTTTCCCATTGGCTCATCCCACTAGGTATTAGATATGAAGATAGTTCTTTGAAGGAGAAAGTGATAGCTCTTACACTCCACTATTGGAGATAGTGGTGTTCATTGTACCAATGTATCTTGGGACATTTGCTTAATACTTGAAGTTTGTTAAGTGATCACACTTTCATTTCTGTGTCATAAATGTTATAAGAATATTCTTTGAATGTTCGCGATATATGTTGTTTTCATATGCACTAAATAAATTGAACTATTTCAGTGGATTTGGTGTTTATCTTGTTGAAGGTGTGTTGTACTCGTTTTAATGATCATTTCTTCTTTGTGAACTATTTCGCTAGTTGATCAACGATTCTTTCATATATATGTACTTGTTTGTATTTACTATATTATTACTGCTACTCTTCTCTTGAAGGCGCGCTTTTATTTTCCCTTGAGTGAAAGAACCTTGATATATTCTACAACTGAAAATTCCACAAGGCATACTCACTTGTTCATTCAAAAGACATGCATATTAATCATTTGTGCTAACCATCGTAGCTAAGGGAAATTTTGAAGAATCATCGCAACCAAGCTGTAATTTTGGAAGGGATCCTATTCACAATGGTGTGAAGTCTAATTGGGACTTTTCATAAGGGAGAGACCCCCTTACATGTTGATGGGATCCAACACCATCAACATTTTGGCACTAGAAGGAGGGAAGTTTCATTTTTATGGCTAATAAATCACCACATCCTAACAAACATACTTCTGCGCAAGGTAGTAATGTCCCAATTTTCCACTCTAACTCATACTCCTGAGAGAGAGGAAACTTATCATCCTAAAATGGGACAAGAATTTGAGGCTACTTAGGATCAAATCTAGACCATCCTACTGATTACTATTCAATTTGTGAGAGCTCTTGGTTTACTCCATGTTACATTTATTCTACCCCATCAGTCTGTAAAGAAATAAACAACTCTCAATGTGTGAAAGACCCTAAACAATGTGTAGAATTGAAATGGGAGCTCAAGTGAAAAGAGACGATAATGGTGAAAATGATAATGATCATGGTGAAGAATGAATAGAAAAACCTCCTATTTATAACAAAGTATTGGGTTGATCTTGATAATGGAAAATGATAAAATAATATTGAGGAAATCAAGATCTAACCATTAGGAATAATTTATTATATTTTTTGGAGAGGGAAAAGATATTCAAAATGGTCAAATATCTTTATCTAGAAATAATTAACAAATAAAATGATTTATTAATTATTTTGCGAGGATTAAGAATGGTGTGAAATTGAAATAATTATTAAACAATGATTTAAGAATTATTGCAATAATAGAATTAAGGAATAATAAATAAATAATGATTTATTTAGTAATTCCTAGGTAATTTAGTCAAATGTGACAAGGAATAATTATCAAACAATTATTTAATAATTATTCCTAGAGAAAATTATAAATAATGATTTATTCAATTCTTCCCATTAGTTTTTTGAGTTTTTTTTTAATGAGAAATAATTTAATAAAAATGTTTTGCTAAATTATTTCCCATGGTGAAAGTGATTTTACTATGGTAAAATAAATCCTGCAAGGTGTATTTCAATCCACCTAGTTAGAAATGGCTAGGTGATCATTTTTTAATGATAACAAAACCATAATACCTTTGCAAATTTTCCACACCTCTCTCTAATATTTTTCTAGGACATCAGTTTTAACATGATTCTGATCAACCTATGGCCTCGTCATCTAGGGGAGAGGGTGAATCCCCTCCTACTAGAGTGTAGTATCGAGAGATGCTAATTCTAGGAAGAATGTGGTGGAGGCAACACCTCCTCAATCCCCCCACTGAAATTCATCACAAGGAGGTCACAAATATGTCCCAATCATGGGCACTGCATGGAAAAACAATATATCAATCTGTTGCATTCCAAATGTCCTTCAAAACAACATATATAAGGTCAAGTAAGATAAAATCCTGGAGCACATAAAATCCATTCAAGGCCACAAATTAATCTTCAAATTTATTAGAGGTTAGCCACCAAATCTAGATTTTCCCTCATGGATCAAGGCTAAATGGAAGCCAAAAGTGAATGTTGATTTGTAGATTGGAGCCAAATGTTTTCTTATGATGGTATTCATCAATTTAGAGGATTGTTAAAAGGTGTTATGAATGGCCCGTATTTTCTTAATAATTCTATTCTCTTCATCTTGTTTTGGATGCCTCATTGCATCCCAGATAAAGAAAAATTTTCAGTTGCTCCTATATGGGAAATAGTGGGAATTGGCAATATCATTGGAAATTATGTAAAAGTGTCAGAAATAGCCAAATCAAAGGGGTGCATTGCATGTTCCGGGATATGTGTGTACATGAATGTCTTAGAATGACTATCATAATGCATACTTATCTTCCCCAATCATTAGGATATCATCCAATCAATTTATTATAACCATATCCCTTTTTGTTGTAGAAGTTGCCATGAACATAACTACCACTATACAAATTTACCCGTCACTGATACCCCCATGTTGAAGGAAATAATCATAAGAACTAATCAGAAAGGTTTCAACAATTGGCTACAAGGAGGAGGAACTGTAGGCCCCAAAACTCAAACTCCAAGGAGTCCCTTCTATCCAAAAACAAATTTGAAGATGTAGAAGAGAAAAAACTACTACAATAGGATCAAAGGTCACACCAAGGAATCCTTAGGACCACAAACCAAGCCCATACAACACACTTCTACAAGGAAAAGGAAAAACCCATATAAGAAAATGCAAGGCACAATGGATATGGAGATTGAACTACATGATGTGGAGACAATGTTGGAATAAATTGCAATGGAGACAAGTTTTTTAGGTAATCATAGAAGATTTGGATGAAATGGAAGTAGAGGAGAAAACCCTCTTGGAGATACTAGATTTTCTACATAGCCAAGGATCCATTTCAATTTCTAAGGTGCAAACATATCTTCTTGAACAATCATATATGTAACATACCCCATTACCAATTAAGCATAAGGAGCTGGATACTAGGTTAACTCAACTACTAGTGTGTGATTATGAGAATGGGGTCTAAAAAATATGTATCTTCTCTATTCACATTTTGGGGTCAATTTTTTTTTTTTCCTAGGGTTTCCATATTCATTTTGTAGGGTTTCATAATCATGCCTCGTGGCACCCACGTGGTGCCATGTGGAATATTACCATAGAGAATATTTGTTGGCATAATTCCACTCATTCCTAGGTAAATCCAACCCTATCACATTGAGGGAGGTTCCATCATAGTTATATCAAGGGGGGTACCATCTCATGTACTAGTACTAGTATTTTTGTTTAAATAATCACTATAATACACCTCCTCAACTAAGACATAGTGCTACTACATTGTATCGACTCCTTATGGTTGGATAGTTGATCATCACTTCAAGGAATATTATTCGAGTGCTTCTTGTACTTTTTAAGTGTTTCTTGCACCACTAAGAATGGATCCCTTGCTACATATCAATATCAAGCTCCACTTCTAATGGAAATTTCTCTAGCATTATCACCAAAGGTTCATTATAGATTTGTGTCATGCCTTCATCAAAATATTGTTGTTCATCTTCCCATTTATTGTCTACATTTTCCTTGGTTAAGGAATTGAAACACAATGAGATGTCAAAGTAATGCGATGTAGACTTCAAGTTTGTCAATGACATAGGTTGGCATTGACCACTCAATTTATGACCTGTATCATCTCTAGGCTGATATACAATCCATCTACACCTACCATATAGTCGAGGTAAGTTACAAAGTCCATGGAAAATAAACTCTTCTTGAAATTCATCAAAGGTTTCTTCTGTCTTACTTATTTTCATAATACAGCTATGAGATTCTATAAGTGTTATGTTCATATTTTGATATAGAGGAGAATGATATCACAATACACAATGAAAAAATAAGCCAGATAATATCTTGATACATCATTCATCAATCTATGGAATGTTATTGGTGCATTAGCGAGATGAAATGCCATTACGAGTAGCCATACAAACATAGTAAAGTTTGGAAGCTTGTTTTCTATGTATCTTCTTCCTTCACTTGTACCCTAAATTATGCTCAAGCTTAGAGATATGCGTTTCTTATCGCTTGCAAGTATCCCCATGATATGGAAAAGGGTAAATATTCCTTTTTTACTTTTTGTAGAAAGAAAAATGCAAGAAACCTACATAGAAATCCAAATAGCATCACAATGGGATCAATGAAGTGAAAATTACAATTTAATAATTATATATTTACAAAGAGTTACAACGCAAATTCACAAGAATGACACCAGTCCTTTTCCACCTTAAGGGGGTATCTGCTGATACATATTACACAATGCATTCATCCCGTTGAGCCTCGATGAGTTATGAAGAAAAATAAATGAAAATAAATAGGTTTATGAATAAGGGTGGAAAAACAAAGGTCGGGGTATCTGATGTACCACAATTTTCTCCCTCCTACACTCACATACCCATGTGTGGTCTCCCCTTATTATAGATTCTCATAAAATTCTTAGGTTTTATGGTTTAGGGATTAGGGTTTGGGTTTTAGGATTGAGGATTTAGGGTTTATAACATTTTAGTAAATACTTTTAATAAGCACTTCAATAAAAGTTACAAATAGTTTTTAAAATGTTATAAAATTCTTAGGCTTTAGCATTTAGGGCTTAGGGTTTATAACAATTTAGTAAATGTTTTTAATATACACTTAAATAAAAGTTACAAAACACACTTTAAAATGTTATAAATTAATTAGGGTTTAGTTTTAGGGATTAGGGTTTAAATTTTATAACACTTTAGTAAATTCTTTTGGTGAAAACTTAAGTAAAATTTACAAAACTCTTTTTAGAATGCTATAAAATGTTTAGGATTTAGGGTTTATAAGACCTAAGTAAATTCTTATAATAAACACTTAAATAAAAGTTAAAAAACACTTTTTAAAATGTTATAAATTACTTAGGGTTTAGGGTTAAGAGTCTAGGGTTTATAAGGCTTTAGTAAATCCTCTTAATAAACACTTCAATAAAAGTTAGAAAGTTTTTTAAGATGTTACAAAACGCTTAGGGTTTAGATTTTAGGGTTTATGGTTTGGGGTTTGGTGTTTAGAGTTTAGAGTTTATAACACTTTAGTAAATGATTTTAATAAACACTTAAATAGAAGTTACAATATGTTTTTTAAAATGTTATAAAATTACGAGGGTTTAGTGTTTAGCATTTATAGTTTAGGGTTTAGGGTTTAGAGTTTAGGGTTTAGGGTTTAGTGTTTGTGGTTTATAGTTTAGGGTTGAGGGTTTATAACACTTTAGTAAATTATTTTAATAAACATTTAAATAAAAATTACAAAACGCTTTTTAAAATGTTATCAAATGCTTAGGGTTAAGGGTTTAAAGTTCACAATTTGGGGTTTAGGGTTTATGATTTAGGGTTTAAGGATTATAAGACTTTAGTAAATTATTTTAATAAAAACTTAAATAAAAGTTTCAAAATACTTTTTAAAATGTTATAAAATGATTAGGGTTTAGGGTTTAGGGTTAGGAATTTAGGGTTTAGAGTTTAGGGTTTAAGGTTTGGGGTTTTGGGTTTAGGTTTAAGGTTTAGTGTTTAGGGTCTACAACATTTTGGTAAATGCTTTTAATAAACACTTAAATAAAAGTTACAAAACAATTTTTTAGAATGTTATAAAATGGATAGGGTTTAGGGTCTATGATTTAGGGTTCGAGGTTTGGGGTTTGGGTTTTAGGGTTTAGGGTTTAGGTTTTGGGGTTTAGGGTTTATGTTTATGTGTTTAGGGTTTATGGTTTAGGGTTTATAACACTTTATTAAATTTTTTTAATAAACACTTAAATAAAAGTTACAAAATTCTTCTTAAACTGTTATAAATTCTTAAGGTTTATGGTTTAGGGTTTAGGGCTTGCGGTTTAGGGTTTAGGGTTGAGGTTTTGGGGTTTAGGTTTTAGGGTTAATGGTTTAACATTTATAACAGTTTAGTACATTTTTTTAATAAACACTTAAATAAAAGTTACAAAATGCTTTTTAAAATGTTATTAAATGCCTAGGGTTTAGGTTTTAGTTTATGGGGTTTAGGGTTTAGGGTTTAGGGATTAGGGTTTGGGGTTTAGGTTTTAGGGTTTAGTGTTTAGGGCTTAGGTTTTAGGGTTTATAACACTTTAGTAAATTATTTTAATAAAAAATTAAATAAAAGTTACAAAACACTTGTTAAAATGTTATAAAATGCTTAGGGTTTAGGGTTTAGGGATATAAAACTTTATTAAATGCTTTTAATAAACACTTTAAAAAGTTGCAAAAAGGTATTTTAAAATGTTATAAAATTATTATTGTTTAGGGATAGGGTTTATTGTTTATGGTTTAGGATTTGGGTTTGGATTTAGGTGTTGTCGATGATGTTGATGCTGGTACTATGGCAAGTGCCAATGCTAGTGTTGATTATTGATGTCTCGTCTGGTGTTGCAAAGTCCTTACACTAGAAATTGCTTTCGCTGAGACCTCTTTGGATGTTGATGTGAATTCCTAGGTGATAACCCATTCATGCATATCCATTATAGTCCTCCACTCTCTATCATATGGCATGTCACATGAACAAGCCTCTATGATGCTCCCCTCCAGGCTAGTAATGTATTCATAATCAATTTTTCCCTCTAGAGAAATAAAAAAAATCATAATGATCATTATATAATTTCATAATCTATTTCCCTTTAAGGGAGTGGTCCTTTTCTTCGACACCTTTGTGACTTTCCTTAATTTCCACTAGGATTTTCATGAAGAAATGTTTGGGATGTAAGTTCCCATCATCATTATAAAAGGTTGGAAAATTATTTTAGTGGAGAAACTTACTTTTCTCTTTGAATTGTTCCATTAATTCCATTAGTTCTTTCGCCTCCTCTTTAGCCTTCATTGGTAATTTAATTTCACTTATTATCTGATTGTCTCTTGTTACTGATTCAAACCTATTGAGATTTACCTTTGTCACTTCTTCCTTTTATATCTGGTTAAGGAAGTCTACAATTACTTTGTCCTTGGAAGGAGAATATCTGATAGTCTTCTCAATGGATTTTATTTCTCTTTATGCCCTTCTCATGGTCTTAGTCATTTCTTGAATAATTTTAAGTGGCCATAATTTTTTTCCACCATATTTATAATTCTCCCCCACATAATCCTCCTAATTTCTTTAAATGAAGGCTTGATATGGTTCAATTTTTCTTAGCATTTCTAGTTCATTTTAAGTCTCTTAATATGTTCTTTATCCTAGAGGATCTCTTTCTTGGCCAGTTCCAACTCCCACCTTTGATTAGGTAGTGAAAATGATGTGTTTTCAAAGATATCTAACAATGTTAAGGTATTCACTCGGCCAGAACATGAATGGACTTTCTTAGTTCAAGTGATGCTATAAATGGGTCTTGAGTACCAATACTGTCATCACAATGGCACATCTCTTTGCCTTTTCATTTCACATGTGCAAAGCTTTGTATGGATGAGGAGGCCATTTGGCAGGGTGGTGAGTTGGAGGAGAATACTTAATTTATGCACAAAATAAGGTCAAGGAGATTTGCGACCAAAATGGTAAATAGTGTGGTGCCACATGTCGCAAAGTGGGAATGATAGGTTGGTGGGGAAAATTTTAAAAACTTCGACAAATGATAAGATGACGGCTTTGAGCTAAAGGATATTGAATTTAGTAGTTGAAGAGGTTTTTACGGCTTAAGAATGCGTTTATAAGGTTTTCTTGATGAATTTGTAGGGTTATTTTACTCAGAGGCAAAATTTTCTTTAAAGGAGTGCACATTTCTTGCAAGGCAAAGCAAGGTTTAAATTTTAGCCAAAATTCTCATAGATTCTATAGTGTAGAGAACTTTATTAGGTAATTCATCAATAGATGTGGCTTACATGTTCAATTTGTAGGATTTGTGCTTTTCATTTACTAGATCTGGTAAATTAAATGCCACAGGTATGTAGGAGTTTGACAAGGTAACTGAAGTGGAAAATGCTAAAAATAGCTCCCATGTACATCGTTTATACCTCGCTAATACATGACACATGTCAGGATATGTTTGGCAGTAAAGTTTGGATGATGCATGCTGACATCAGCGATGCATGGCATTACCATATGGTAGGTTGATTACTTATGGTGACTGTGCTGACATGAGAAGTGGGAAGGCAGGTAGCTCATTGACAGAGCAGAGTTAAATGGGCAGAAAGTGATTTGCCACAGTTTAACACAATCATACATGGGAAACCTACATGGAGGGCTATGTGGCTACCTCTCGCATGGTTTGGAGGTTAGATTTTGTAATCTTTAGGGGCATGCGATGTTGATGAGGAAGCAACACGTAGAACTCACCGCACCCATCAATTGCATTATCAATTATGCATCTCCACAACATGGAGCTCCCACATATGTTGGATGAAGCACCTCTAACACTGTTGGATATGTTGACGTGCAAGTTAGTTGGGAGTCACTGATGGGATCATGTTGGCATGCAAAGGAGGTGGGACCAACCATGTGGTAGTTGATAAGGAAGCAGATTGAACTCATGGTAATTAACTGGGTGGATGTAGTGAGTGGGTTTCCCATGTGGAGGACACATGGAATGACTTTGCTACATCAATCCCTTAGCATTTGAAATCGGCCGAGAATTTTGCGGGGTGTTTCATTTTGACATGAATACATATGTCATTTGAAGATGCCTATTTTTGGATTGAATTTATTAAGGAGGTATTTCAAGAAAACTCTCATGCCATCACAAGCTGTCTCAAATTTTACATTGTTCTTTATAAGAGATTTTATCACCATAGCTATAATGGAGGTATAGATTGCTTTAATTTGGTTTCCTTTAAGCCTCATTAATAATAGATTGAAGTGAGTCTACATGCTCTAGGCCTAAATCTCCATTTTTTACCCTAAACAATATTCGATTTTTCACACCACCACATTTCTCAATGATGCTTCTTATTGTACTCTCCAATTGAATAGTAATTCAATTCCTTCTCTTGTTATTCTTTTAATAATGTTATCTAATCATACCTCATCTTATCAAACTATTACAAAATGAGACTCCTTTCAGCCTCTTATTACATGATATAAGGATATTTTTTCTAAACCTTTTTGGTCAAAAGTATATTCATTTAGCTACTGTTCGTAATGCATTTAGTCACTTCCAAATAAATTTTCAACTTCCCAATACTTAAGATACTAGAAACACAAACAACAATGATCTTTTGCCACTCCCTTTTACCATTTTCCAAATCTACATTAAATTTATTCCTTAGATTCTTCCTTCTAAGTACCTTACTCTACACTCTATTACAAAGCTCCTTGTTAATTCCTCATTGTCCACTACAGATTCATTATTTGGTATAATTAGAAAAAATAGAAATTAAATGCAAACTAATAAATGAGCAATGTTCTATAAGTAACCATATCATGCGAACTTATCCAATTCCATATATAGCTATATACAAATTCACTCTCTCTTATAATTAAGAAAAATTAGAAATTAAATGAAAACTAATAAATGAGCACTATTCTATAAGTAACCATATGATGTGAACTTAGCCAATTCCAATGTGAGAATGGGACCAATCCCAATCATGAAAAGTGCCAGTGCTACCAATGTGATTGCGGGGTTTTCATTAGTGCGTGACTTGATTGAAATTACCATATATGATCTATTTCGTGGCTTGCAATGCTTGCCAGTAATGTAAGACTAATATTTATACTTGGGAAGGTGGCAGAAAATATAATGAACGAGTACATGTTCTCATAATGATTTGAATCTGGCAACGTTGTAGTAAGGAAATATATACTTGTGTTTCTTTAAGGAAATAGGTGAAGAAACATTCGACCATATTGAGAATGAATATTCGGGTTATTCCATATCAGATCGAGATAGAAAAAATCTACCACTTTTATCGGCTACAATGGGTTGAGAGGTTGTACATTCTTTGTGATTCCCTTTTCCGAATCCGGGACTAGCTTTTCGCTGCCTTATTCTACGGCTTTTGCTGCCTTCTTTGCGACTCTCATCTGTCTTTCTGACCCTGACCCGTTGAGTCTATGTGCAGGAGACTAGGCTATGACAGAAAGTGATTGCTGAACACATATTTTTGAGCTCATACAAGATTTATGATGCTCGAGTGTGCTTATCACAGGAGATTCCTTACATGGATTGACTTCCAAGTGATCAGGAAGGAGACAAAACTCCGAGCATTCCAAGCGATCCGTCAACCTGGTTATTGCATTATTGGTCGATTAAGGTGAGTCATAATGCCGAATTTTCTTGGCTGGCGGTTCCCTCAATATTCACATATCCTAAAGAGCCAACATAGCATTGAGAACTCGCATATCAACCGACGATGATTCGAAAATCGTGTTGATGATGGTATACATGACGAAGACAATTCGTATAGCACATATTCCGTTCATAATCCACAACAACAACTCCCATATCTGGTGGATGGTTTGCATATTTCATGGACAAAATAACGTTGATAATGACATATCACTGATAATTATAGTATTCAATGAAGATATGCAGATCAATTTTATAGTTCGCGTATTCAATGAAGATATGCAGATCAAGTTGTTAAATCACGTATAGTCAGCGATAAGTCGCATATCAAGTGGGTAACTGGAGATAACTCGCCATGTTGATAATTCTAAAATTGCACCATAAATTTGCATATCCGATGAATAAAAGTTGCGTATACGGTAGATAAATTGCATAACATGCTGATGGTAGTTTGAAACTTGAGTTGATACTTCTTATATCAGACGCATTGAATCTATATTACGCACGGACATAACTAGAATGGAGCACTGATATAAATAGCATATAGTATATTCCTTTGCTATTTCGCATATCCTGCAGAGATCATACGTATATCCAACCGCAATAAACGGTAGATCGTATTAATAGATTGCATAGAACATATGGAATTGATAATAAAACTCGCATATACTGCATAGAATTGGGCCGAGATGATTCCCATATGACGTATGGAATTAATAATTCGTATATTTGAACAACGTAATAACGTTGATAACTCGCGGATCGAATGGAGCCATGCAGATCTCCATGACAATTTGCATATGTGAAGACATAATTCCGCTTATCATGTTGATAGTTGGCCAATTGTAGTCACATACACGATGCATAAAACTTGCATATATTGCATAGAGTTGCATAATGGGCTGAGATCATTCTCATATCGTGTTGGTAGTTTGCTAATTAGGATCATAATTCTCATATCGAATGCGGCATGGATCATTAGGATATAGAATTTTGCATTTATAACATGCACATTCATGATTCACACAGCACATATCACATATATTTGCAGATCTGAAGGGACCAGGTTAGCATTGAAAAGCAATTATAGTTATCAAACATTTACACAGATGCATTTTTTCGCATTCTGATGAGGGAGAAATTCGTGAAAAATCACACATCCCTCCAATCCAAGCAGAAAGGGAAATGCAGAAGGGAGTGTCTTGTCAATGGCATCTCTTTTTTATTGATGTTAAGCGCATACTCTTCATATTTTCTTGGGGTTTTCAATTTGCATGCTCGTTCTCTTTAATAATAACTTGTTTGAAGGGAAAAATAGATAAAATCATGAGATCGACAATCTGTGGAGGTATGCCAATGGATTTTCTAAATTTTCACATCCTAGTAGTATTGTGCTAATCCATTTCACCAGTTTTGCAGGGTTCCTCTAGCGGCAACAGAACCCTGGCAGAGATAGGAACCCTAGTTTTGAAATATTTTGTTTCTTTCTGCATGCACTCGCAGAAATAAGTGTCTCATTTATTTCCTTTGAATAAAATATTTACCGAACAAAAACAATCGAATCGATGCGCTCTCCATTTATTGATGTTCAATCCTAACCCTAGTTCTTTTTAACTGGCTTTCAATTTGTACCCTAGTTGTTTCAAATAATAATTTTAAATAATAATTTGTTTGGATGGACAAATGGATAAAACTGCCAGATCGACCATCACCGGAGGTATGCCCCCGGATTTTCTAAATTTGCACATCCTATTTTTATTGTTTTAAGCCATTTCATTAGTTTTTCTACCTCTATGAGCAACATAACCCTCGCATATATAAGAACCCTAATCTTCACAAACATAATATTTGAAATAATTTATTTTTTTCTAAATGTTTAATTCTTAAAGCACTTAGGTTTTGGGCCAATGCTTTTTTCTTTCCTCCTGAATTATTGGTCAATTTTGTAAAAAGGCGACATCCTCACAATTAGATTGAAACTACACTTACTGCCCTATACTTGAAACAAAAATGAAAAGATATTTGAAGCTTTAAAGTACATGCACTTTAAACTACAACTTTGAATGGAGACATTGCACATAATCTAAACCTACACTAAACCAATGCCTTGGACATCTTTAAAAAATGTCTTAAAATGCCTTGTGGATATCATGACAATGTCCTACCTACAACTTTGAATGGAGACATTGCACATAATCTAAATCTACTCTAAGCCAATGCCTTGGACATCTCTAAAAATGTCTTAAAATGCCTTGTGGGTATCATGACAACGTCCTACCTCTGGGACATAATTGAATGCACAATTGACCCAACAAAAATGAAAAGAAAAAGGACGGATCCTCTTTCATGCGAGTTTATTACTTACATTCTAATAATGGCTCAAAGAGAATAACATTGGAAAAGAATGATAAAAAATTACACCCAACAAAATAAAAAGAAAACGATAAGGGAATAATATATCATTCTAACTATATCATAATGGTCCCAAATATTTAACCCAAATTTAATGAAATAAATTGAAAGTAAAATATGAGATTATTTGGTCGAAGAATAAAGCACAAGTATATTCACGGCTAAGTGAGGATATGGGATTAGAATACAGAGGTGAAAACAAATTAAAAGACATGGTGGTGGAAAACTATTTACAAGGTGAGATGCCCTCTAAAAACTAGAATCTTCTTCTACCTACCCATCTCCAATAAAATGCTCACATGAGACAACTGTAAAAGAAAAACTAGAGAATGTCCCAATAGATGCATTTTGTGCAAAACTAATGAAAAATCTATGGACCATCTATTAGTTCACTGCCCCTTTTAAAAAAAAGTATGGAGTGGAGTTATCTAGTACGTATAAAACTTTTGAAAAACTAATGCATTTCTATATACAACACCTTTGACATTTCTTGAAGAGAGACATTCTTCATTTCCTGTCTTGATCTCTCCAAATAGGATTCTAAGATAACATATAATGTTTATATATCTAAAAATGGGAATTCTGATAATCTGTTTTCATATAATTCTTTCAAAGAAAATGCAAACCTAAATGATTTACTTTACTAATAATGAATCTAAATGCTTTTGTATAGGTATGTGTCATTACTAATAATGAATCTAAATTCTTTTGTATAGGTATGTGTCATGAGTATCTCTAGCGTTAATATCCTTACTTCTCATGCAAAATATTTGGAAGACAAAATAGAGGTAAAGATCGTCAAATAGAATAGAATTATAAGAGCTAAGTATGAAAATATGTAAGAAAAATGGTGCCTCCTCTGAGAGACTTAGAGGGTCCTTGAGGAAATTCCAAGACAAATAGACAGAATTAGAAGGATATAATTATATCTATTAGGCCAGTTGGGCTTGGGGCCATTACAAGGCAAAAAGGCAGAAAGTAGTTTTATATAAATAGGTACCTATCAATATGCACGTATGGAATGTGCCAAGCACAAAAGTAAAATGTTAAACTCCTCTCCCTCCCTTCCTTCGAAGCTCTCCATCTGTAGAAGAATCATAAAAACCAGAGTTATAATCCCAACCATAACTCAGAGGATTTCACTTACAGATGACACTTAGAAAGAAATGGCAGAGGTCATTGAGACGCGTGAGGTCATTGAGACGCGTGTTTCTCTAAAGAAAGTTGCAACATGGCACAGACCAAAAGGATATTTTACTACCCTTTAAGTTCTATGTAGTCCACACCCATTTCATATGTTAGAAATGGTATGGTATGCTTAGATCCCAGAGATAATTAAAAATTTTAAGACAATTGTTTGGTAGCTAATTAATTTAGAGAAAATCAAGAAAGAGAAGGATAATTGTGAGATAAACAACTATATTAATCTTGGTGGATCACATACTGCATTTTGTTTTGAATTCATGAATTACAGTTTCAATCAAATTTCATTTGGAATTTAAAAATAGGATTAGAATCTGAACCCCAATTCAAGAAACACTTCTAACTTTCACCGACACCACAGCTTCGTCAAGGGTTCTTCTGGCTGGTACAATACACGAAGTAATAATTTCAAGGCCACCATTGTTTTCATGGCTAATACATCCATAAACACTGTCATCAGTACAAAGCATCACCTCCCTCCTTCACTTGCATCAGAAATAATATATGCAACAACGCAAGTTCGTTGTCTTTACGCATTACATTTTCACAGCAATAGCCAGAGTTTGAATTGCAACACCAGTTGAGGAATTTCTTTCTCCCCCCTTTCATTGCCACAACCTTGATACGAGAACTGAAAATTTACACATTCATCCGTGCCACAACCTCGGTATGACCACTAAAAATTTGAGCATTACGAGCACGTGCAGAGGTCGATTGGCATAAGTAAAAGTCACTAACTCCCTCTCTCCCGAATCCATCCTTTCATAAAATGAAGAATATTCACATTTAGAGCCATCAACTCCCTCCCTCTCTGTGCTTTTACGCTGACATGCCACTGACACATTCAATAGGAATTTAGGAACGAGAATTCGCCCAGCTTTTATGCTGACATATTGAAAAGGAATTCAAGAACAAGAATTGGAATTCCAACACTCGTTCAAGAACCTCACTTATGCTCCCACTACCAGATTTTACGCTGACACACCATTGACACATTGAACTGACAAAAATTTTAAAAAGTTTGAAACTTAAACAGGTGGATCATGAATCTGAGGGTGACATCACATAACCCTAAAAGATAATATATATATTATATATATATTATATATTATAGTAATATATAAGTAGAGTAAATTTTTTCAATGGAAATATGTTTTATGAGCATATGTTATTTAAATATTTTGTATAGTTATATAAAAAAAATTATTTTTAAATTTAAAAAAAAATATTTAGTTTTTATTTTTATGACAAATGGAGGGAATTACACATCATATGGAGTTGTAGAATGACCCTCTAGACTCAAGTAATAAGAGAGCTGTATAAATAATGAGATAGAAATCTTTTTACTATTGAAATGTTTTTATTAATCTAAAATAATTTTTTATATATAAAATGACAGATGTATAAATTATGAAATAAAGGATGGAAATCCTTTTTGTATTGAAAATGTTTTTATGAAGGTAAATTTATTTATTTATTTTTTATGAATGGGAAATAGCTATAAGACATTCTAATGTTATGATGTGTTTTTAATATAATAAATATTTAATTTTTAAAATTTAATTAATATTTAAATATATAATTTTTTGAAATTAATTATATTTAATTGTTAAATAATATTAATAAAATGTTGTTAATCAAGCTAATGTTACAGTGTTTAGGAAAAATGATTGGAACTTTTTCTATTTAAATTTAGTTCAACTTCTTTGTTGAAAATAAATTATTTTTGTTTTAGGGGTAGTTTAATCAGTGATGGATATAGTTCAATTGCAAAAGTAAATAATGACTATTTAGTAACTAAGAAATCTTATATTCAAAAGACCCGGAAAAATGGTAAATCTTAGATTGGTTGTGAAATTGAGTAAACTACAAGTATATATCCATCTTAAATATGGATTTAACATGAGCACAGTGAGATCCAAATTCTTGAGGTGTAATTTTTTTTATGAGCTGACATTCTTTAAATGTTTTGAATAGTTATTTAACTTTTTTTTTTTTTTAGATTCTTTTAAAAAATCTATTGAGGTCTACACGAGCAAAATTTCAACTTGGATGAGGGAAGGACAACCTTACACATCATAGTGGACTCTAGAATGAGCCTCTAGGCTCAATGAGATGGGAAGTTAAACAAAACCGAAAAAATAAAAACTGTGAAGTGAAAAAGTGGCAATGACTCCGTGGAATAAATAATTAAACTCTATTCACCAACTGTTTTCCATTAGTTGTAGCATCCAATATCAAAGCCAAAGTCGGGAATGAAAAAGATGTTATGGAATTTAATGAAGTGCATGCATCTTACTACAATAAAACATATGCATGAGAAATAAAATGTATGTTTCAATCAATATATATGGTTTCTTACAACATATATATTAAACAACCATTTCAAAGAGAAATCTCGAATAGGGAAATTTTTTTTTGGGATGTAAGTCTCATTTCTTCAACAACCGTTTCACAGAGAAATCCCCTCCCGCTGCAACCTTATTCTGTAATTTTTGGCAATTGTCTAATCCTTTTTTAGCACACCTATGGTATTTATAGGTTGCTTTATTATGATAGTGATGGATAACAGTGTGATAGCATTGTATGGATGGAGTGGGTTTTTTAAAACCAATTTGAAAATGATCATTATCTCATCATTGTATCTTGATTGAGGGAGTGGCTTATGTTTTGAAAGGAGCCACCGATGGAGTGGGTCCTTTTTAAAGGAATTTGAAGTGGAGTTGGCAAATAATGAAGTGTTTTCATAATAAATTTGCTTTCTCTCAATCATTTCATTCTGTAAAAATATACAATTTCATTCACCAAATAATCTTTTATTATTTAAATCGATTTTAAAATAAATTAAAATTTCAAAAAAAAAAATTTAAAATACTAAGAATTTTGATACTCGAAAATCCAAAGTAAAAAGATTCCAGTCATTGGAATTTTGGTATTCAAAATACTAAGGTTTCACTCATTTAAACAAATTAAAAAAGCTCTTTTTATGATCCACCTAGCCTATTTTTTGAAAATTTAAATCATCTCCCACACCCCACTACACCCGCACCCATGCCCCCATCCCCATCATCCTCCACCTCCTCCCATGCCTCCACATACTCCCTCTACCCCTCATCCCCCATGCTCGCCACCCCTCCTCTACCTCCTCCCTAACCCCCCGCTCACCTCCTTTGTTCTCCACTCGACCTCCTCCGCCACCTCCTCCCCCTCGTCCTTGCCCCCATATTCCTTTTTCTCCTCCCCCACCTCCTCCCCCCATGCCATGCCTCTGGCTTTGCCTCCCCCTCTAGCTCCTACTCCTCCCAGTGCTCCCCCTCCACCTCTTGCCCCTCACATTTTTTTTCCTCCCCCTCCTCCCTCTCCTCCCCCTCCGTGTCTTCCACACAATCCCTCATCGCCTCCCCCTCATCCTCCTTCCCTGCCTCCTCCACCTCCCTATACTCCCCCTCCTCCTCCTTTATTTCCTCCTCTACCTCCCCATCCATCCCCGCCCCTTCCTCTGCCTCTTCCCCCTATGTCTCTTCTGCATATTCCCCCTCCTCCTTCCCTACATCCTCTGCCTCCTCCCCATCAGCCTTCTCCTATCCCCCCTCACCCTCCTTCCTCCCCTGCCTCTACCTCTACCTCTCCTCCCTACCTCCACCTCTACCTCTCCCCCCACATCCTCTCCTTCCCTCCCCTACTGCCTACTTCTCCTTCTCTTCCTCTCCCTTCCCCTCACCCTCTTCCCTCTCCAACTCCTCCCCTTCAACCTCTTCCTCCTCCCCATTATTTGCCTCTACCTTTTCCCCCTCCTCTCCCGCTGCCTCTCCTTCGTCCTGCCCACCCTCCTCCTCCTCCTACCCCCTTCTGCCTCTTTCGCCTCTTCCCCCTCCTCACCCTCACCCTTCTCCCTATCTTGCTCCACATGCCCCCCTTCCTCATCCTCCTCACTCGCACCCCCACCTCCTCCTCCCCTGCCTCACCCTACTCCCCTAGCTCCTCAGCCTCCCGCTCCTCCTACAACCCTCCACTCTGCCTCATCCGCTTCTTCACCCTCCTCGCCCTTTCCCTACTCCTCCTCTACCTCTACCTCCCCCACACTCCTCATTCTCATCCTCCTCCTCCTCAGTCCCCCGCCTCCTCCTCATCACCCCCATATCCACCATCCCCTCCTCCTTCCCCGTATTGCCCTCACCTCCCTCCGCAATCGCCTCCCCCTCGTCCACCTCTGTCTCTCCTCCACTCCTCCACTGCCTCCTCCTTCACCTCCTCCCCTCCTGCCCTACTTCCACCTTCACCTCTCCTCCTCCCCTTGACCCCCACCTCCTCCACTCCTTCCCCACCTCCACCTGCACCTCTCCTCCTGCCCCCCTCCTCGCCCTCCCTCTTATCCCTTTGCCTTCTCCGTCACCCCCTATTCCTCCTCTACCTCCTCCCCCTCCACCTCTCCCCCCTCCTCTCTTGCTACCTCCCCCTCCTCCTTTGCCTCCCTCCCCAAACCTTAGTCTTTCCCCCCTTGCATCTTCCACCTCTTCCCCCTCTCTATGCTTCTTCTCTTACTCTACCTCCTCCATCTCCCCTCCCTTTTCCTCCCTCTTCCTCCACCCCTTCCACCTCATCTCCCTCCCTTTTCCTCCTCCCCCACCTCTCCCTTTGCCTCTCCCTCTGCCTCCTACCCCTCCCCCTCTTCCTCTCCCTCCTCCACCTCCGCCTCTTCACCCTCCTCTTTCTCCGCCTCCCAGTCCTCCTCCCCTTCCTCTGCCTCCTCTCCCTCTTCCTCCTTGGCTTCCTCCCTCGCTTCTGCCTCCTCCTCCTCTCGTGCCTCCTCCCCGTTGGCCTCCTCTCCCCCCTCAGCCTCCTCAACCTCTGCCTATTTCCTCCTCCTCATCCTCCTAAGAAAAACATAAAAAAAAAATTAATTACATATCATTTCATTGACTCTATTTATACTAGTTAGGATACTTACATATATTCATATTATTTTACAGTGAATGATAATTCAGTTATCAATCCCACAAATAATCTAAATAAAAAAATGCAATATAAATAATTAATTATATGTTCTCAAATGTAATTGCAAATAGCTTCCTCGACATTGGAGAAAATCAAGTTAGGGTGCCCCAAACACAAAATTACAAAAACATTCTATGTAAGACCAATACCTTCACGATTAAGATGTGTTTCTAACCAGAACATATCGATCTTTCGAAATTGTAGCCATTCAACTTTTCTTGTTATTTGTGTTTAAATCTCAAAAGAAAATTTAATTGCCTAATGATGGGTGAGGAGACAAATATTGATATGAAATGTGTGAAGAAAAGTATAATGGGGCAGTAAAAGTATAAATAAATGCTATCCATAGTTGCAGAAAAATACTTATAAACAAGACTTTGAAACAAGTGCTCAGCATTTCAAATGTGAGAATAAAATTATCCATAAATGCTATTCATAGATGCTGAAGGAATTATCCATAGATGTTATCTATCACAACAAGGAATAATAGAGAGAAGATGTCCTTGTAGGGTAGAGAACCGCTGTTATAGGTGCTTCATTTTCCTGTGGATGAGAGATTATAGGTCCTCCTCACATATCAAATCTCGTACACCGAGATTTATGTATATTTATAGGCTTACGATGTACAACAAGATTTAACTTCTAGTATTACAGAGAGATTTAGTGGAAGTTAAGTGAGTTTATTTGTACAAAAAGATTTATACACTCAAGCTATAAAGCAAAGGCAAAGATTTGTCTTACAAGATTTGATATGGCTAGTATATGTATTACAACAATAATTTGAAATGTAGTTTAATAATATTAGAGATCTTGTAATTAGCTTCAAATTTTATAAAACGAAATCTAATAAATAGTCAAGGTGAAAATTGTAATTAAGTTGCTAGGTAAATTTATGGAAAAAAATGTGTTGGGATTCAATCAACTAATGAAATAGTCCGATTAAGTTGATAGAAATAAAAACAACTTTAATTCCACAAGCAAAAATAAAGTAGTTAAACGTTATAGATTGATTAAACTAGCATGAAACCAATAAAAATTTAATTGAAATAGTCCGATTAAGTTGATAGAAATAAAAACAACTTTAATTCCACAAGCAAAAATAAAGTAGTTAAACGTTATAGATTGATTAAACTAGCATGAAACCAATAAAAATTTAATTGAAGAAAGTTAGAAGATTATACAAAATACGATAAGTACCTAAAAAATAATTAAACTGCAAAGTAATTCAATTATTAAACTAAATTAAACCAAATTCATCGCAAATTCATGCAACCATTATAGGAAAATATTAAATGGAAAGTATTATGTAAATGATGTTGAAAGATTTGCATCATACTAAATCTAGTCTCTCCTCTTTTTTCCACTCCTTTTTCCTTTGAAGTCATCCAAGAAATCAACATTAACATCCTCCTCCTACGTTGTAGGATGACATGAACACGGTACAAAGAAATAAACACGCGATCAAATTAACAGAAAATAATGATGTATAGACGGAATTCGATGCCATATAAACTGAATTCGATGCCATATAAATGGAATTCGATGCTGCAGAGCTTAAAATGATACCATATATGTGGAATTCGATGCCATCCATGCATACGGTCATTGACAAACATACATGCATTGCTTTCTGTCGCCAAAAGCCACGCTGACTGCATGATCCACAGTATCTGAGATTTCTTCACTCATAATATTCATAATCGGTCTTGCCCATTCCACTATTCCCCGCTGTTTTATGGACAATCAATTGCTCCCGCTCCCGCTCCCAGGGACAACACCAAGATATCATCCACCCCATTAACAGACGCAAAGTCAACCTTATTATTCCACATGAGTAATGGTCGCCGCTGTGGGATTGTTCATCACGAACCCTCCATCTATTCCCACAACTGTTGTTTGCCCATCCATGGACTTAACGGGAATAGACATGTCAAATCCTAGAGAGCACATGGCCGCATGACAGACTTCCCACATACTGAAATTGTAATTCTGCGTGTGCTTTGCACTTGCCTCTGCGAACAGGAACGGTGAGCTGATGGATAAATCATAGCAGGGATAGCAGGGTATCAGAATCGGGTTCATTATGTCTCTCAATGTTAATGGTCGCCCATTGCTACTTCTGAATAGCCCCTGCATATTGATGCAACCGCTGCCTTGAGCCTCATATTAACCTGCCCAGTAACCCACATGATGACGGCGTTTTAGTATTAACATGTGTTTCCCCTTTTGTATAATGAAATCCATCGTCTCTTGGGCCGAGTAAAGAGCTCTGCCGTTTTCACCGTTCGCAAATAAGCCACTCCTCTCCCACTTCCTTCAACGACTATATTCCCTTCCCAGGCCCCTTTGAAAGTTTCGTAGACTCCAAGGTTTCATGGTTTCCATTATATAAGTGGCCATTATCAGAGTGCAACTCGGAGATTTCATAGTTTCCCTAATATAAACGCAAAGGGCCATTATTAAAGTTCGATAAATTGCTTTCTTGTACTATGCTGCTTTTGTCAGAGAATATGCTTTTGTACGAATATTACTATAACAAACTCCATGGTAATGGAATATGTCAGAGATTATAACGAACTACAGGTGCCCATTACTTGTCATAAATTCGTTTGAATATTGGATGCTATCCAAGCATCCACTACTCTAGTTACCTGTCACATAGGGCAACCACTACTTGGGCATGTGCGTTTAAATTCGTTTCAACGGTTCCATAATACAATATAATACTTATCGTAATGATTCCATGTAGCGAAGTAAAATTATCTTACGATTTCATTTTCCGGTGCAGAGATGCGTTGCTTGTGAACAAATCAAATGTTGTGTACCAAAAATTCTCCGAGAAATACAGACATGATAAAATGTGGATTGTCATGCAATATATGTACTAATACTGAAGCAACAGAAGATATAATTAAAGGAATTTTTATACGTATTAATACTAAAATAGAAGTTAAAAAATATCGGCCTAGCTTTTGCTTCAAAGATCTAAAATAATCTGTAGGTTAATATCAACCGCTTTGTTCCATCTTATACCATAGTTTGGATCAAATTTTTTTTGTCGTTATAGAGTTTGACAGTGATGAATGGATAACTATTTCAATCCAAAAGAAAATAAAAAAACCACATAAAAACATAAAGAAAGTATCATATGCAATGTTCTGGCAAGTCAAGTACCATTATGTATTTCTTTTATGAATATACATTTTGTTTATGTAGAACATAAATAAAGAATGCAATATATGCAAAGTTCGGGCACATTATGTATTTTTTTCGGTGAATATATATTTAATACACTTATATCTTGATGATTTTTTTTCCCTTATAATCAGTGTGTGAGATTTCAATAGATTTGACCATTATTTTTAGGTATGGGTTTATTTTTAATTGAAATAATAAAATTATTTTATTTTTATTATAAATGACATTCAAAAATATGTTTTATTATAATTAAACATTTAAATATTTTTCAATAATAAAAATTAAAAGTTTATTTAGTAATAATATGAATTTTAATTTGTAATTTTTTAAATATTTAAAAAAAAACATATATTTTAGTATCCTTATTTTTTTTTTTCTATGAAATTGGAATTTTAAAAATATAATTATACTAATCTAAAAATCCACTATATTATAAAAATGAAAAAAATGAAAATACTAAATGCTTAGATAAAATTATTATGTTTTAAATAGTTATTTTAATAAGAATATATTTTATTTAAAAAAAAATAAAAATATGATAAAGCTATAAAAAAACCCAAAAATAACAATATGAGAAAATGAAGAAAGAACTAAAACCTATGGACCAATTATTATAATACAATAAACCAACTTCAAAAAATGCAAAAAGAGAAAAGATTATAAAAACTTTCTAAGTAGACTCATATGCAACCACTACAATAACTTATGTGTGTGGCTTAACACATTTTTTAAGGTTGTAACAAGTATGCATTTATGTATTTATGTTTAGACGAAGTCATTCTTTTGAGTTTTAGTTAAGCCTAGAATCTAGCTCTATGTCTAAGTATTCCTTGACTCTCCGCAACTATGCTTACTTGGTAAGGGATGGATTTTTAAATCGATAGAAATGAATATTTGAAACTTAAATTTCTTGGAATGTCTAGGTGCCTTTTAGTTTCTTCTCACAATATATTTAGACAAGACTCCTCTTTATTTGACAATCTGAAGCAATATTGTCATTAAGCTAAGAGGCTAGTTTAGTAGAGAGGCTTATTCTAAAGCCCTGTATGAGGGGTATTTGTAAGTTTGTTTGTTGGTCGGTACCCTTTTAAAATAAAATTTAAAATTTAAAATTATGTTTTAAAAAGAAAAATAATGTAGCCTATCATAAAAATAAATGAATAGAAGTAAAAAAATATATGAGTATCACTTCTAAATCTTTTACTTTTCAAAAATATTTCAACAAGAGATTTAAATCAACTATTTGAAGATCTATCTCAAGTAATTTATGTGGATATGAACTTCATATATACTTATATATAGAAATAAATTTTCTCAAATAAAACATTCTAATGTTGTATATAAAAAACTATTCAATTTTATCAATAAAATATTTTAACAAGAATTAATATGGACATATACTTAAAAATATATTTAATAATTAAAACTACTTTAATTTGCTTGACAAAATGTCTAGATATACATGTGATGTATATATAAAAATGTTTATTTGTTCCTATATGTATACTCTATTTATCATTCAAAAATACAATTTAAACACTAAGCAAACACATTGTATTTTACACTATAAAAAAAGTTTGCACACGAAATTTGATCTGTCTCAGCTCATGTTAAATTTGAAATGTATATTTATTTGACATGCATTTAAATATTGTATAGTTATTATTTTATTAAAAATACGCATATTATAATGTATTTGTTTTATAAAAATTGCTAGAATGTATATCTTTATTTTTTAGTTTTTTAAATTACAGTTTAAATAGAATTATGAGGTTTAATTCTTTTATTAAAATAGATTTCAAGTTTATAATGTCTATAAAACTGTATATTATAACCATATATATTTATTACAAGAATAAGTTTCACTTAATGCTAAGTAATGTTAAGTCAAGTCAAGTTTATAAATTAGATTTAAGATTTGTGTTTTAGGCTTATGATTATGCGAGGGAGGGAGGAAGAAAAAGGAGGGAGAGAGATATATGGAGAGTGGGGAATTAGAGAGAGAGTGGCTCAAAGAGAGAGAGAGAGTGTCAGAAATTGAGATAGATGTTAAGACAAGGAGAGTCCAGGGGGAGAGAGAATGAGAAAGAGGATGAGACATAAAAAGAGAGAGGGAGAGAGAGAGATAGAAATAAATGGAAAGAGGGAAGGAGTGAAAGAGATATAGAGAAATGGGGAGAGAAAGAGGGAAAAAAAGAGAGAGGGAGAGAGGGAGAGAGAGAAGGTGGGAGGGTTATTGAGAGAGAGTTGGGGATATATATATATATAGAGAGAGAGAGAGAGAGTGCAAGTGGGAGAGGGAAGAGGGAAGAGAGGTAGTGAAAGTGAGACAAGGATGGAGAATGTGAGAGAGACATTGGGAGAGAGAGATAGAAAAAGAGAGAATGAGGTAGAGAGATAAAGATAGGGGGAGAGAGAGATCTAAAAAGAGAGAGAATGAGAGAGGAAGTAAGAAAATGAGAGTGGGAAAATTAGAGAGGGGGAGAGGTGAAGAGTTTTACAGAGAGAGTGAGGAGGATATAATGTCAGAGAGTAGTGAGAGAGACATTATGAGAGTGAGAAATAGTAATATTGGGAGGTAATCAGAGAGTGAAATAGCAATAGAAATGGGGAGAAAGTGAAAGAATGGTGAGAGAGAGAAGGAGACAGGGGCCAAGGGGGGAGGAAGTAGAAATGGAGCGAGCAAGAGACAAAGAGATAGTCAGGGTGAGATAGGAAGAGAGAGAGAGGGGGGGGGAAGGGAGAGTAAGACACAGATAGAGAAGGTGATATATTGACAAAGAGATATAGAAAAGGATAAAATTTCATAGAGAGAGTGAGAGAGAGACATAGTAAGAGTCAGACATAATGATTGAGAAACAATGTGAGAGAGAGACAGGAGTGAGAGCTAATAGCCAGAGTTATAGGGAGTTGGAGAGAGAATGAGAGAGGGAAAAAGGTATGGAATGAGGGAGGGCCTATTTTGACCCTTAAACATTCTTTCAAAATATATTCATACACATTTTTCATTTATTAACCATCCGAAGTAATAATCTCATTGGCATTTATTGCAGAAAGGATTTTTTGAACTAGCATCTCCCATCTTTGCTCATGAATCTCTATTCCCTAACTCCCATGATGAGAACCATGAATTTATGTTAAAACCTTTGGCATGTTGAATCTTCAAAATTTTTGTTATTTTCCACATAGAATTTTCAGAGATGAGGAAGAGGACAAGGGGGATGTACTTTGTTTGAATCGATCATTGAAAATTGTAAATGAGATGAAAAACAACTCTATGGTTTCATTTGATTCGTTTGATGCTAACTCTAGTTTTCATAGATTTTATTTTCATTGAGTATTACTTCCCATGATTTTATTTTCATGGTAGGATAGGAATCTTTTCTATATAATGTATTATTGTTTACGTTGTTTGAACATATCATTAACAATTTTAAATTAGAAAGGGAAAAAATAGGGTTCTATTTAATTTATATGTTTATAAACAATGTTTTTTTTTTAATTTCACTGTGTAGCAAACATTTTCCTTTTGGGAGATATTTAGTTTTCTTTATAAAAAAAAACTCCTTTGTTTCAATATCATTTTATCTATCTTATGTAAATTTGTGTGGTTGAATATATCTTTTTCAAAGGAATAGCCTTACATGGTTAATGATTCTCTAGGTCATATATATGATTACACACCATGAAATGCCTACTGTGTGGATCTTTTCTTAGAAATTTATTTATTTTAAATCATGTTTTTACTTGGTTTATTTTCTATACATTTATCTCATTGAACATGTGTGACTCTATGGACGAATATTTTTCTAGTTATTTATTTTACCCTAAATGATATTTGTGTAAACATATTCAGACCATTTTTTGTAAGTAACACTTGAAGATTTGATGTTGAGTAATATTTATTTTCATATTTTTAATTGAATATATTACAAATATATCATAATGATATCGATTCCCTTTCAATGAAGAATTCGTCGTTTGCATTTTACTTTTGTTTTCGAGGTTGTAGTTTTTTAACAACTTTGTTTTTTTCATTTCCGCTAAAACTTTATAGGATACACAATATAATTTATTGTGTAGGTGAGCAAACCTAGATCTACCCTAAATCCACATCAAATATTTCGAGGTGCAAGCCTCTTTTGTGGCTGCAAAGCTTGGGGAAAGCTTTGCAACTAGAAAGGTGTAATCAATATATTAGCTTAATAGATTCAAATTTAAGATGCATCTAGGATTTTTTTTTACCATATGTATTATAAGGATTGTATGGATTTTTTATAAAGGATGAATTGATGTCTCATACATTTAATATTAAGTTATGTAACTATGATAATGTTAAGAGTGTTGAATATAATTGTGTTTATCACATAAAATCATATAAATAATATGATTAATATTGATACATAGAAAGAAATATTGTTCATATTTTTTTTACCTACAACATTAAATGGTGACCAAAATGCATAAACTATTATAAAATTTTAGATAATATTGTTTAGTTTTAAATAAACTATAAATGTTTAACTTTATATCTTATTATTTTGAAATTATAATTTCAACAATACTCATGAATTTTGGATTGAAGTAAATGATCAAAATTATAATTCAAATAACAACATAAATAACTAATAAGATATTATCTTTACCTTCTCTTCACCAAAAATGTTGAAAATGTAGTTGTTATTTATTTTAGAGAAGCGGGATAAAATAAAGGGTTTTGTTTGGTATTATATTATTTTGCACTAACATAAATATATTTCAAGACAAAATTCATCCTTTAAAGAAAGGGTAGAAAATTCATTTCTATGTTGATATTTCAACTAAACTAGATTTATGACTAGTTTAAAACAACGAAGTGGAAAATAACTTTCATTACCTCAAACAATCCCTACATTTCACTTTCTAGGTAAAGACACATGTTTACATCTCTATTAATCCCTCTATAGTTTTATCCATTATACATAGATATATTATTGGTATCGGAGATAGATATATGATTGGTAAACTCTCTCACTTTTCAACTTCTATTGGTAGCAGGCAGATATCTGGTGAAATGCATAATCAATGGCCATTGAGTTCAAAGATCCATAGTTTCCTAGAAGTTTTACACCACTCAAAAGATTGTGTTTTTTTAATTCTTGGTGCAATCAAGCATAGTATATAAATGAAAGAACTAGATAATAAGTTACTAGCTCGCCAAATAATTTTTAAGAACTTCTCTATATCTCAACGAGAATCTTCTATATTTTCAATGATGGTATATCTTATTTATATCCATATGTCTATGAATATGAAACCATACACATTAGTGTTACAATTCATGGAATGA
>APFE031526769.1:243926-265399 GCA_000404065.3 Pinus taeda | reverse complement strand
TAATGGGAAGACACTTCAAGGTAAAAATGGATCATGATAGCCTTAAATACTTTTTAGAACAAAGATTATCTTCAGAATAGCAGCAAAAATGGGTCACAAAGATGTTGGGTTATGATTTTGAAATCATCTACAAAAATGGAAGTAAAATGTTGTGGTAGATGAACTCTCAAGAAAGGATGACGATGTGGAAGTATTGCTTTGCGCCATTTCTATTATCCAACTAGATTGGATAAACGAAAGAAGGGATGAATGGAAGAATGACGAAGAAGTGTGGGAACTCATTCAAAATTTACAACAAGACCCGGATACATATGATACATTTAGTTGGAAAAATGATTCATTATGGTACAAAGATCACTTGTACCTATGTAAGAATTCCAAAATAAAAAAAAAATATTCTTATGTAATTGCACACGTCTCCCTTAGGAGGGCACTCTGTTAAGAAATTTATAGCATAACATAAATAATCACTGAGAATTACTGAAAGAAACGAATATAAAAATAACTAGCAACAACCATAAACACATAAACACACATGTTTATCTAGGAAAACCCCAAATCTCGGGAAAAATCTGACCATAATGAAATTTCATTATCCTGGCCAATCTGACCAAGTGAGCCTTCACCGCTCACCTCCAGAACGTTGCATTACAATGAAGTCCTTCCAGCCTTTTATAGGCTCCATTACATATAATACCACGGGAAGAATACCATGGGTGCGCAATACCATGTGCCTCAAAACCATCACTGTTTAACCTCCTTTGACTCTATTCTGAGTCAAGTTTACCCAACAATTCCCCGCTTAAACTTGACTTGGGGTTCCTTGACTAACTCCAGCCAATCTTGCTAAGTGAAACAATCCCGCTCACTCTAGCTCTTACCCCCCTCAGAGTTTTTAGCCACTTATTGTTAACCGGGCATCCCCCCATCACCTAGGTCTAACCCAGACTTTACCGGTGATTATCCAGGGGTACACATGCCTTACCAAGTCTTACAGTAGTATGCACATTTACATGCAATAATTTTGACTTCATTAATTAATAATTTTTTTTTATTGATGCTGCTATTTTGACCCATCTTCTCTCAATTGCGGGCATCCTTGTTTTGTTTCTTTGTTTTGTTTCTTTGCTACCTTCTTGCCAAGGTTAACTGCCTTTAAATTCTGAGATGAATCCTTGAAACCCTCGCCTGGGGTGACTTCACGAGGAGGCCTTGATTTGGATTTGGAGCGTGATAACATGCGATGCTTCTTGTTTGGTTGATCTATATTCATGGCATCAACATTCTCTTCCATGCCACTTGACCTTTCTCGCTTACAACCTCGCTCTATTGCTGCCGAAGGATCCCACAACAACAGCTACTCCTCCTCCTCATCCTCTACCTCCGATCTCTTCACGTGCAATAACTCTTTCATGGCCGCTACAGATTGCAGCTTCCTCGCCTTCATCTATCTGTCTTTGTAGAACCTTGTTTTGGCTGCATTTAGATTAGATTTGCGAACAAACTATGCATCAATACTTTTGATGTCTACCAGGCTAAATAACCCTTGGCAACAAAAGCATTTTTCTGAAGCCAATACACAACCTTTGGCTCTGATACCAATTGTTAAGAAATTTATAGCATAACATAAATAATCATTGAGAATTACTAAAAGAAACGAATATAAAAATAAATAGCAACAACCATAAACACATAAACACACATGTTTATCTAGGAAAACCCCAAATCTCGGGAAAAATCTGACCATAATGAAATTTCATTATCCTGGCCAATCCGGCCAAGTGAGCCTTCACCGCTCACCTCCAGAACGTTGCATTACAATGAAGTCCTTCCAGCCTTTTATAGGCTCCATTACATATAATACCACGGGCAGAATACCATGGGTGCACAATACATGGAAGTATTGCTTTGCGCCATTTCTATTATCCAACTAGATTGGATAAACGAAAGAAGGGATGATTGGAAGAACGACGAAGAAGTGTGGGAACTCATTCAAAATTTACAAAAAGACCCGGATACATCTGATACATTTAGCTGGAAAAATGATTCATTATGGTACAAAGATCACTTGTACCTATGTAAGAATTCCAAAATAAAAAAAATAAAATATTCTTATGTAATTGCACACGTCTCCCTTAGGAGGGCACTCAAGATTTTTAAAAACTTACCACAAGGTTAAGAAGGATTTTTTTTGGGATGGCCCTAAATGTGATATTCAAAAGGTTGTGGTGGAATGTTTGGTTTTCCAAAAAAATAAAGTTGAAACAAGTAACGCTCTAGGTCTATTACAACCTTTATTTATTCCAAGTCAATGTTGGGAGGAGGCTTCAATGGATTTTATCATAGGTTTACCCAAGTCCAAAGGAAAGATTGTCATCATGGTGGTAGTTGATAGACTTACCAAATATGTACATTATTGTGCATTATCTCATCCATTTAAAGCTAGTACAGTTTCTACTACATTTATGGAAATAATTCAAAAGCTACATGGAAACCTAAAGATTATTATAAGTGACAGAAATCCCATTTTCACTAGAAATTTTTGGACATAATTATTTTCTTGTCTTGGTACTCAGTTAGCTCATAGCTCATCTTATCATCCTCAATCTGATGGGAAAACTGCAATAGTAAAAAAATGTTTGGAAGGATATCTTCGTTGCTTTGTATCTTATAAACAAACAGAATGGGTCAAATGGTTACCTCTGGATGAATGGTGGTATAACACTTATTTCCATACTGCAGGAAAATGACCACATTTATGGCACTTTATGGATATCATCCACTGTCCATCACATCATATTTAAGAGAAAATTCTACGGTTCAAGCAGTGGAAGATCACATCAAACATCAATAGTAAGTTCTCAAACTCTTAAAGGATAACCTCACTTTGGCACAAAATAGAATGAAACAAGAAGCAGATCAACATCGCAACAAAAGAAGTTTTGGTGTAGGTTATTAGGTATTTCTATGGCTACAACCATATAAACAAATGTCAATCAAGAAAGCTAAGAAGGATGATAAATTATCACCAAAGTATTATGGTCTGTATAAGGTGTTGTAAAAGATTGGTACTATGGCATACAAATTAGAGCTTCTTGCAGCTTCCCGAGTGCACCCAGTTTTCCATGTTTCATGCTTAAAGAAGGTTATAGGTGACAAGCTCCCAGTTCAAACAATATTGCTAGAACTTGATGAGGAAGGGAAAATCATATTGGAACCTGAAGAAGTCATTAGAAACAAGAACTCAAAAACTATGAAATCAATCAATTTGGAGTGTATCATCAAGTGGAAGAACTTACCCACTGAAGATTCCACATGGGAGGATGAAATTTTTATACAGAAGCATCTAGAACTACTCAAGCGTTGAGGAAAACACTTTTTTTGAAGGAGAGGGACATGTTAGGTCCCTATAATACTAGTGATTCCCCCATTACTATTGTCATTCTAGCCCTTACTGTTATTGTTGTGCCCCTATTGTCCCCATATTATTATTATTGTGCCCCATAGAAGCCAACTATTGCTATTGGTGTGCCTTTATATTATTATTATTATGTCGACTTTGATTATATTGTGACCCCTTAGAGTCCTATATATAGAAAGGAGGTTTTTTCATTTGTATCATCCAAGAATTATTCATTTGTGTAATGTAAAGGAGGTTTCCCCCTTGAAGAGGCTGATTTTGAAGTCGTTAATCTATCTTTTCTATGTTTTTGTGAGATGGTTTCATAAAAGAGAATACATATTGGGAACCTTCGTCAAATACTGCAAAGACCATGGAATTGTACAACAGTTCACAGTGTCATATGCTCAACAAAAAAATGGAGTAGCTAAAAGGAAAAGCATGACATTGGTGGAATGTGTGAGGAGTATGATGAAAGGTGAAAATATTTCTAATTCTTTTTGGGCTAAAGCCATTAATACTACTATGTATTTAAAGAATAGAAGTCCAACAAAATGTTTAAATCTTAAGAATCTCTTTAAAGATTTGTTTGGATATAAACCAATAGTGAATCACTTAAAGATATTTGGATGTAAAGCCTTTTCTCATATTCCTAAAAAGGATAGGAGGAAACAAGATGCTAAAGCCATCAAGTGTATCTTTATTGGGTATTGCTCTGATCATAACACATATAAAATATTCGATCCCTCTTCACATAAATTATTTGTAAGTATAAATGTTATGTTCCATGAATATGCAAATGAAGACAACAAAGACAAGAACTATGATGCATGACACATTCCTTCTGACCTTGATTGTGCTAAAGATGAAGATGAAAACAAACTAGAGCAGAAACAAGAACCTAAATCTAGTGACATGGACAGCTTAAGTAGTGAAACCTCATCCAAAGGAGAAGGTGGGTCACCACAAAGAAAGAGATGGAATGAGAGTAGCGAACTCCCAAGAAGATCATCATGCCATATTCAACCACCTTTAAGGTACAAAGATTATGCTTTGATGACTAATGTGTTGAATGTCATAGAACCTTTAAACTTTAAAGAAGCTAATGAACATGTGGAATGGAGAAATGCAATGAAGGAATAATATGATTCAATAATAAGGAATGATGCTTGGGAAATAACTAAATTGCCTGAAACCAAAGAACCCATAGGATTCAAATGGTTGTTCAAGCTTAAATTTAAAGATCATGGGAGTGTGGATAAATATAATGTTAGATTGGTTGCTAAATGTTATTCACAAAAAGAGGGAATTTATTCTAATGAAACCTTTGCATTGATAGCTAAGTTAAAAACATTTAGATTATTGATTGGCTTACGTAGAAAATATAAATGGAAGCTTCATCAACTAGATGTTAAGTCGGTTTTCTTGAATGGGGAAATAAAATAAGAAGTATATCTTACTCAACCATAAGGGTTTGTTAAGAAAAAGGTGAGAACATCTTGTTTATAAATTAAATAAAGCATTATATTCATTGAAACAAGCACGAAGATCATGGTATGAAAAGATTGATTCTTTCTTTCTTGAGAAGGGATTTATGAAAATTCGAATTGATCCTAATCTCTATACCAAGACAGATAATAAGGGGAATATTGTTTTGATTACTCTATATATGATCTTATAATAATAGGAAATACTTCTAAATTGATTGATGAATTTAAAGGAAAATGTCACAGGTGTTTGAAATGAAAGAACTTGGCGAATTACATTATTATTTATCTCTTGATATAAGGATAGAATTTGGACAAACTATGCTGACAAAAGGTAAATATATTAGAGAGCTTCTTGAAAGGTTAAAAAATGGATCAATGTAAAGCAACATCATTACCTTTAAACCAAAATGTAAACTTCTATAGTAGTGATCGCTCAAGAGATGTTGATGGCTTAAGAAATGTTGATGGCACATCCTATCATCAATTGGTCAGATGTTTGAACTATCTCACTACAACCAAACCAAATATTGCATATTCAGTCAGAATGTTGTGCCAATTCATGACTAAGCCTCTTGAAATTCATTGGAAAGCAACTAAGGGTGTACTATGGTATCCTAAGGGGACTGTTGATTATGGTATTAAATATACTGATGCTTTTGATGTTGAGTAGATAGGTCACTATGATTTAGTTTGGGTTGACAATCTTGATGAAAGATCAAGTTTATGACATGCATTTAATGTTGGATCTGGGATCGTGTCATGGAGAAACAAGAAATAACTAATTGTTTCTTTATCATCAACTGAAGATGAATATAAATCTTTGTGTGGTGTTATATGTGAAGCAATTTGGCTGCAGTGAACTCTTAAAGATGTTGGAGAAGAGCAAAAAAAACCTACAATCATCAAATGTGACAATCAAATCTACATCAAATTGGCCATTAATCCTATGTACCATGAAAGATCAACACATATTGACACTCATTGTCACTTTTTCAGGGAAAAGATGTAGTCTTAAGAAATTACCTTAATGTATTGTAATACTTGTGATAATATGGCTCGCATCTTCACAAAGCCTCTTGGACAGGAAAAACATGAGACTTTTAGAGTTATGTCAAGTGTGGTGGAAAATCCATTTCTCCATTAAGGGGGAGACTTGTATTTAAGGAAGAAATCTAGTCATTTCTAGATTAGTTCATTATTATTCATTTGTTGTAGTGTGTTAAAATTATGTTGTCTTATTAAGGATTGAGATTCTATTTCTTAGGGAGTTGTTCAAACCTCCCAGCAAATATGTACACATGTTTAGATTAATGGAATATAGTGTGTTGTGAGCTTTGACAACCTCCAGATAGATGGAGCAGGTCTCACCTGAGAGTTGCTCACCTTTCCTCTCATACTTTTTCTCTTTCATTTTAATTGTATGTGATATTGATAAGTCGTGATATTGGCCTATGGTTTTGTAACAATGCCTATTTACAGATTAAGAATCTCCATGATAAAATAGCAGTGAATCTCTATGATCAATAATCTTGTTACATGTGCTTCTTTATATTAAATGTAAATATATTTAATTTTTATAATATTTATTTATTATGAATAATTATTATTATTTTCAAAATAATTTTATTATATTAATTTTTATAATTTAATAACAGATAATGTTTATTTTTATTTATTAACTATTTTAATTATATTTTTTTTGGTGGTTCACGGACACTCGCGGTCACTGGGCGACCGTTACGTCCACGGAAATATCTGAGCTTGATCAAGGGTATCAAGCCCTGCAGCCAATAGCTAGGCTTAACCCCAAGGGCTTTAGGGAGAATTGACCCTGTGACGTCCCGAAGGGCGAGACACTTATTTGACCAATTAAACTAACCCTTAAAGCTATTAACTATTTAATTTATATAACTACCTTAACATATTGTTAGTTCAACATATAAAAATGTAAAAATAATATTAACACTATTTTTATATTAATAAAATATATAATTACTAAATTTCACCATAAGTCTAAGTACACATCACTAGTTAAACCGAACAAATATTTAGTTCAGTAATTCGTTGTATCAGGTATTCATCACTACTTATGAGATGTCCAAAAGTGTATATATTATATATAAATATATATAATCCTTATTATGAAGTGGAATTATGTTTTTCATTTTGAATGTAAATCATAACGCTAGACATTTTAAAGGGTTGTTATTTTGGTTGTCATTGTGTTATGAGTTGTGGTTTTGAGGAAGCTCATAAATAGAATAAAATTAAGCTATAGATTTCCATATTTAATAGATATAGAAGAGCTATTTTTTTATTACTTTATATAAATTTACCATTCATATAAAAATGAAATAAAATTTTAGTATATATTTAAAAATAAACAAATGAATTCAAAAATAAGAGATGAGTCGAATTTAAAAATGGACCAATGATAAACACTATTAATTCAAGAATGGATAACATTAATTATTTAATTTCCAAGTGTTTATTTGAAAATGAACAAATGATAAACACTATTAATTCAAGATCTAATAACATTAATTCCTTATTTTCCAAGTGCTTATCGCTTGATATTTAAAATTATAAATGTAATTTCTCAATAAAGAAATAAAGCAGAAAAATAAAACGTGTGACAATATCTTTTTATGAGAAAGGAGATATTTTAAAAAACTACCAGGAGTGAGGAAGGAAAAGAAGCAAAGCCAATTTCAAAGTAACATGAGATTTATGAGATATGGTATATATGATCCAAAATGGATTTTGGGTAGATTTCTAAGTCTAAGTGTTCTTCACAGAGGAAATTGAAAGTTCAAAGATGCTTCTGGAAATAGTCCCATTTCAGAGACCTTTTCATTTTGAATCTACTACAACTTGAATGGGCTAAAACAGACTTTGGATGAGGAAGTTATTGCAAAAAGAAGTTTACTTTTGTCCTTTGGAAAAAGAGGCATTTCTTCTTTAAATGGCCTAAAAGGCTCCTTAAGGAAATCGCATCACAAAGGTGCAAAGGGATAGACTTACTGCAAAGGCGGAAGGACCCCCGATTAGTGATCTTTGATAAATCGGATCGCAGGTAAGCCTTTGCTCGATATTGGGACCTCAGACAAGGTGACATGCGATAATGCGATAATGCGATGAGTGATATCGGTGATCGGCGATCGGGGTGATTGACGATTGGTGATCAGCGGATTGGTGGTCGGCATACCCAAAGGACAAATCCCTTGGCCGTCACGATTGCGATCAGCGATATCAGCGATCGGTGATCGAGGTGATTGACAATTAGCGGATCGGCAGATTGGTAGTTGCCATACCCAAAGGACAAACCTCCGAAGCCGTTGCGAGTGCGTGTGATCTAGACTTAAACATGAACGCAACAAAATATAGAGATAACCATATACACAAAGATGCAGCGGAAATAATACTTCATTTCATTGATGGAAAATACTGAAATATGCTTACAACCAGAAATGGAAATAAACTAGCTAGGGCGATGGTAGCTTATCTCTGAGAAGAGATGTGGTGGCTACATGCCTCTGAACTATTCTAAACTGTGTTACAATGAGGCTAGAAGGCCTATTTATTATTGAGAAATAATGGAAAACCCTTCACATTCTAAAACCTAACCCTAGAAGATGAAACGCCAAATTATAGGCCCTGTTTTTGGGTAAGTTGGTACATCAACTTCCCAGGGTCGCGAATTAGTCATATTATCTCCGTTTGATGTGCTTGATAGCTCATTGGAAATATCACTCCGAGGACTACGACAAAAAAGATGATTTTTTGGCAAAAAAATCGTTGGCAGTAGATTTCCCAAAAAACATCGTTTAGGGCCTCAAAATAGCTTCGAAAGTTTAGGACCCGAAAAACTGCTAAAAATAGTAAACTGTGCGACAATTTAGGAAACTGAAAAAGCTGAAAGAGACAGTTGTGGGGGTCAAAATGGGATAGGTGGGTGGCCACCAACATCCACCTAGATCAGCATGTGATTGTGCATGGACTGTTGGATCGAGTGCATAGATCAACGGTCAAGATTCGATCGGGGTGATCGGAGCTCGGGTGATCGGTGATCCCCGATACAAAGGACCATTGGGCACACGACTTGCGATAAGCCGATAAGAGTCGGACCTGATGGGAATTATAAGCCTGATTTCATAAATTTTGAAATCTGAGAATTCAGGATTTCTGTGTATTCCTATGTATTGAGGTTATTAGACCTCCTTCCTATGCGATTGTGATATTGCAATCAAAGGCGGACCCGATGGGATTATGGACGCGATTCTATAAAATTTTAGTTCCAGCTGTATTGGTTAAAGATGTGTTTTAACGTGTTTCCTGTGTATTTCACGTTATGCTGCTGTTTCGGGATTATGACATGAGAAGGGCCAAAATGACCGGGTTTCCTACGCCGCCGGTTCATTTCTATTTGGAAACAACCATCATTCCTTGTGCCACGCTGTAGGGGGGCGTTTCTACAGCAGGGATGCATTTTGAGGTGCGAAGAGGCAGAGCCGAGGGGAAAAATGATTCCTCATGATCATAATTGATAGAGGAATGGTTGTGGAAGCCACAGAGTCAAATAATCCCTCTCAAAAGCCAAAGAGAATGATTGAGAGGGGGTAGAGATTACTGAGGGTCACTAGAAGGTTGCTGAAGGATCGTTTGGAGGTCAAGCAAATTACAGAGGCACGGAGAGGCCGAGAGAGAGCTCAGAGAAGCCAAAGTTGAAGAGCCAGAGCTAGAGCCAGAGCTAGAGCAAAGAGCCAGAGTGAGAGCCAGAGCTAGAAAGCAAGAGAGCTTTAGAGCCAGGGATAAGATGGTGCCCTAAACCCATTGTGTTCTGTGTAAACCAGTGGAGTTGAGTGTGGAGTTTGTAAAAGGACTTATACCATAATCCCATAGAGCCTAGTCAAGTTGACTAGAGCTCAAGGAGACGTAGCCCAAGAGTTTTGGGTGAACTCCATATTAAACTTGTTGTTCTTATGTGTTTGTTATTTGTTGCATTGTTCCATTGTTACATGTTTTATATCAATTTAAGCAAAGCAACTGACAGCACATAAACAATTTTAAAATAAACACCAGCATACACCTTATTTTCAAGCACATTATTAATTCTACAATTAGTTAATCAATAAATCTTGGGAATCTTTAAGCTTTGGAAGTGGGAGAGGTTCTTGTAAGCTCACAAGAAGCCTTTAGTGCCCCATTTTCAAATCAGGTGGTATCGGAGCTTAAGATTGGTTAACCCCACCTTCAAGAAGGTGATATCAAAGCTGGTTATACCAGAGCAAGTGGTATCATGAAGTAGAATGCTTGATTGACAGAGCAAATATTGCTTGTTTGGAAGCTGTTTAAATAGTCAGAGGTTGATTGTATGCTTGTTTGCAGACTAACTATTGTTTTAGTTTGTGGAGGTGAAGGGAAAGCTATTGATAGCTCAGTCCAGGAGAGGACAAAAAGGAAGAAGAGCTGAAGGCATTCATCTTATCCCAAAGGACCTCAAGGAAATCCTTGAAGGACAAGAGGTTTGTTGCAAAAGATTGCTGAATAAGCTCTTTATTTGATCTTGTTGAAGTTCTTTTGTTCATTGGCATAATGACAACTTCTACAAGTGAGTCCTCAAATTCTTCTTTCTTCACAGGATTATTTGATGGAGACATGAAGCAAGATTTTTTCATCATGATGGATATGGTGAGAGAAATGTATGAGGATGGAAGGAAGAGCAGCATACTTAGAGAGCAGTTGAATTCCGTGGAGGAAGAGAAGCATTTTCTTTCTAACAAATTGCAGGAAATGGAGAGGAAACTTCATATTGCAAATGTGAACAAGAAAATGATGCATGAGTTGGAGTCGCAGCTCTTTATTGCCAAAGAAGCCTTGTTCAAGTATCAGCTTGAAGAGGAGGTAAATAGTTCCTGTTTGTCTTCAAATTCTTCTAAGAATGCTTATATTGGTTCCTTTGAAAAGCATACCAGAGGCACAGGTTCCAAGCTAATGTCCAAGATGGGCTATGAAAGAAAAGGCTTGGGTAAACATGCACAAGGTATTGTTGAGCCAATAATGGTTGAGGAAAGGCCTAATTATTTATGTCTTGGCTATGGACAGTATTATGGAGATTTTCCAAAGTTGCCATGAAGGCCATTGTAACAGCTCCAAGAAGGAGTTACATTGCAGGTCCTCTACCTCAAGAGTGCGAAGATTGTATTTAGGAGGAATGCAATAGCTTGAAACATCACTTGCAGGATGCAGGTGTTCATAAGCATGCACTTGAACCAGAGATTTGTGGAAACTCTGATAGCCTTGAGGAGATTGATGGTGTTCCAAAGGGAGCCACTTCTTCATTTACTTCACCTCCTCACAAAGGCAATAAAGGTGAAAGAGAAAGGTATAAATCTGGTTCTAATCATCTTCCTTTTGATTTTGAAAAGCATGATAAATTTCCACATAGATATGGGAAAATAATTGCATGTTCCTTTCGTGGTTTGGATAACCATGATGTTTCTAGATGTTGGAAGAGAATGGCCGCATACAGGAAAATTTTGAAGGAAAGTGTTGGCCTCCCGCCGTTCCCAATGTGACCACAAGTGACAAGACTTGGCGCTTTAAATGAATTAGCTGTTGACTTTAATGCTGAGTATGTTTAACAGATATTTTATCGGGTCATCGACTGGTCATGCCAGTTCTGGGACCTCCACCTGCCGGTTCTCCCTTACACGGTTGTTGGCTTTTTTCAACCCTAAGCCCACTCTATTTTCATTTTCGCCTTTTCGCTGCACCAACCTTTAGCTCTGCTCTGTGGGAGTGCTCTCTCCTCTGTCGTTCAGGTTTCAACCCTGGTTTTATGGGTACTCTCGACCCTCTGCTGCTATGATGTCGTGTTTACAACGAACTGTAAGGCGACCTCCGTTCTGCACGATGATAATCTTTGACTTACTGTTTGTCACGCAATTTTTTTGTCATTCAAATGTTATTTCTGTTTGATTAAACTGTAAGTTGGTCTCGTGACAGGGGTTCCGCCACGCTATCGCGCTTCGACTCGGTTATCCAGGTAAATGCTGGTTCTCTGTTAAACTTATTTGCCCCTTACCTCTCTGACCCTAACGCCCTCACTACTGGTCTTCAGGGGTATGGTAGTCATTGTGGTTTTCAACTCGGCTCCCTTAGCTTCAGGTGAGGTTCTGTGTTTCTATTTCACCCGCTTGTTGTTTTTAATGTTTGTGCTGACGGTAAACAGTATTAATCCGCCTCCATTTCACTTGCAGGTGGCTCAATGTCATCGGTCTCTGTGGCTCAACACACTCCAGGGTCTCTGCAATCGCTCGAATTCTTCAGTTCTTCCCTACAGGTAGGGTCCTTCCATGTTAGTTTGGCTGCAACTTTAAAGGTTTTGAGACTTCAGATTGTTCTAGTCTATCATTTGCACGGTGAAATAGATAGTATTTGTGACTGTGTAACTCCCTTTCGGTCCTGTGCATTGGTATTTTGTCCTCGTTCTGTAATATTGCTACTCGGTTGTCGAAACCCTTGTTATGTAGATGGGTATTTGGTGGCTTCAAGCCCTCGTCCTGTATGTCGATATTTGGTTAACTTGTAAGATGGGTATTCGCTGCTTCGAACCCTCGTCCTGTAGTTTTGCTGTTCGGTTAATAGAAACCCTCGGGTTGTTTGAAACCCTTGTTCGCCAATTCTGTTGGTGATTCCTTGCTGTATTAATTTGGTTTATTCTGTCTGGTTGTAACAAACATTTGTTCGAAACTCTGTTTCGAGGTTCTGTCTTTTTAATGAAGTTTTTGTTCGAAAGAAACGTGAGACGCCCTGAATGTATTTGCTTTGTTTATAATAGTTTAATGAAATGATAAAATATTATATTTGGTTTCATTCCGCATTTGATTTGTTCATAAAACAATGTGAGGGTTTTTACGGATTACCTGTGGGTTTGTCTGCATGCACAATCTTTCGTACTCCTTGTCTGGACATAATATAAATGACAACGCCTGCTCTTCTATTATCTGTCTTGTTATTCCAACGTAATTTCGTTACATAGAATCTATATATGGATGCGTGAAATCAATTTGTACAGTGGTGAATTCAATAGAGAAAATAAAAATAAATGTTTATTTTGAAATGATTGTGTCTCTTTTTTTCTCTGTTTGAGGAATCCCTTACATTGTTTGTCTTTTTCCTTTTAATCTCTTGAGGCACAACCGTTCTTGTTCAGGTAGAACTGCCCCAACAGAATTGGGTAACTATCCACCAATTTCTAATTGTTCCTAACTAACACAATTCATAAAGATACTAATTAACTATCAAGCTATTTTACTGTTACTAGTTCCTATTTAAAAGAAACAGTTCACAATTTTAATTGACCTAGTCCTAACGACCTTCTGAAAAATAAAACAAATAAATAAAGTAAAATAACTGACAAGTCTAACACCTGTCCAACTATGCATGTATGATTGTGTGTTCTTGTCTCTCCATGAGACCGTCAACCACCTTCTGTCTCCTCGGAGCTGGATGCTCTTGCATCAGAAAGGAAGCAAGAAGCCAAAGGTCCACTGGACAAGGCAAGTCATGCTGTCAAGAGGATGCACATGCAGTGCATTTACTGCAATAAGCAAGGACATCTTGCTGCAAAATGTTGGACTCTGAATCCAACAATGCTTCCACAAAAGTTGAAGAAAGTGGAAAGAGAAGATGGCAGAAATGGAAAGAAAGTTTCCATGATTGATGTGTTTCAGGATGATTCACATGTTGATGCTGATGTGCAGACAAAGGTAGTACCTTTGAAAGGGATTGGTGAGAAATGGTTAGAGTTCTTATCCAATTAAGATTGCATGTCTATTGTTGCATATATTTGCATTTCTTTGTTAATGAGAATGCAAGTTGTAGGGTTTTACTAAGAAGGTGAATGGAAAAGTTGAGTAGGAGACTCACTTTATTGCTGCAACATTATATGTTCATTTCAACTTCGAAATTACAGTGTGCTTAAGTGAAAGTTGAAGGATGAAATGCATGCATAATCTTAATGTGCATGAACACAGGGATGTTGATGATTTCCTTGTATTTGAACATGTATGTGTAATTAACTTGCAGGGGTGATTGCTTTGACATGCATGTGATGAAATGATGACTTGGGAGAAGTTAACTTGGTCTCCAAGATAGAGATAATGTTGAAGTGTTTCATCTTTTGAAAAAGAGTCCTAATGATCTTTTTCTACATGCTTGACTTGAAGGGTCATTTGTTTTAAAGGCATGTTTTGTGGGCTTGTTATCTAGTCCATAATTTGTATGCAGATGTAAGACATACAGGTGTTCAGAAGATGTGAAAATCTATTTCTTTTGTTGAAGCAGGAGTTTATGCCATCCAGTTGTTGTCTGTACTTATGTTGTTGTTAACAGTTGTTGTTGACAGCTTGTCAAATAGGTACAAATGAGAATTTTGTGAAGCAGGTGTAACTTCACATTGCTTTGAGCCACATTGGATCAATGATCAAGACATAGAAGTTCAAACTACCTTCTGTGACCATCTCAGCAGGACTTCTACACAAAGTCAAGGAGGAAAACACTTCTTCCCAAGAGGACCAGCATATCCAGGAAGGAGAGAGGTCAAAGGCTTTGGTTCAGAGGCACTATGCAAGGCAAGTGTATGGAGGCTAAAAGAAGAGGGTGCTGCTACTCTCATTTATTGTTCAAATCAGTATATCAGTATTTTGGAGACTAAAAGTTCTTTAGTGGGAAGGCGTGATCGAAAATGGATTTTGGATAGACATCTAAGTCTAGGTGTTCATCACAGAGGAAAATGAAAGTCCAAGGATGCTCCTAGAAATAGTCCCATTTCAGAGATATTTTCATTCTAAATCTACTGCAACTGGAATGGGCTAAATCGGACTTTGGATGAGGAAGTTATATCAAAAAGAAGTTTGCCTTTGTCCTTTGGAAAAGGAGCCATTTCTTCTTTAAATGGCCTAAAAGGCTCGTTAAGGAAATCACATTGCAAAGGTGCAAAGGGGTAGACTTAACGCAAAGGCGGAAGGACCCCTAATCAGAGATCTCCGATAAATCGGATCGGAGGTAGGCCTTTGCTCGATATCGGGGCCTTAGACAAGGCGACATGCGATAATGCGATAATGCGATGAGCGATATCGGTGATCGGCGATTAGGGTGATCGTTGATTCACGGATCAACAGTCGACATACCCAAAGGATAGAACCCTAGTCTGTTGCGATTAAGATGAGCAATATCGGTGATCGCCGATCGGTGGATTGGTGGATCGGCGGATCAACGATCAGCATACCCAAAGGACAAACCCCCGAGGTCGTTGCGATTATGATGTGCGATTGTGCGTGGACCATTGGATCGGGTGCGCAGATCAATGGTCAAGATTCGATCGGGGCGATCAGAGATCGGGTGATTGGTGATCCCTGATACAAAGGGTCGTTGGGCACATGACTTGCAATAAGCCAATAAGGGCCAGACCCGATGGGAATTATAAGCCCGATTTCATAAATTTTGAAATACGGGAATTCGAGATTTCTGTGTATTCCCGTGTATTGAGGTTTTTAGACCTCCTGCCTATGTGATTGCGATATTGTGACCAAAGGTGGACCCGATGTGATTATGGACATGATTCTATAAAATTTGAGTTCCTGCTATATTGGCTAAAGATGTGCTTTAATGCATTTCCTGTGTATTTCCCGTTATGCTGTTGTTTCGGGATGATGACAGGTGAAAGGCCAAAATGACCGGGTTTCCTGTGCTGCCGTTTCATTTCCATTTGGAAACATCCATCATTCCTTGTGCCATGCTACAAGCGGGCGTTTCTGCAGCAAGGATGCATTTTGAGGTGCGAAGAGGTAGAGCCGAGGGGAAAAATGATTCCTCATGATCATAATTGACAGAGGAACGGATATGGAAGCCACAGAGTTGAAGAATCCCTCTCAAAAGCCAGAGATCATGAATGAGAGAGGGGGTAGAGATTGCTGAGGATCACTGGAAGGTTGCTGAAGGATCGCTTGGAGGTCAAGCGAATTACAGAGGCACGCAAAGGTCGAGAGAGAGCTTAGAAAAGCCAAAGCCAAAGAGCCAGAGCCAGAGCCAAAGTGAGAGACAGAGTCATGAGCTAGAGCCAAGAGCCAGAGCCAGAGCCAGAGCTAGAGCCAGCGCCAGAGAGCTTCAGAGCCAGGGATAAGATGGTGTCCTAAACCCATTGTGTTCTATGTAAACTAGTGGAGTTGAGCGTGGAGTTTGTAAAAATACTTATACCATAATCTCAGAGAACCTAGTCGAGTTGACTAGAGCTCAAGGAGACATAGCCCAAGAGTTTTGGGTGAACTCCATATTAAACTTGTTGTTCTTATGTGTTTGTTATTCGCTGCATTGTTCCACTGTTGCATGTTTTATATCAGTTTAATCAAAGCAACTTATAGCACATAAACAATTTTAAAATAAACACCAGCATACACCTTATTTTCGAGCACATTAATAATTCCGCAATTGGTTAATCAATAAATCTTGGGAATATTTAAGCTTTGGAAGTGGGAGAGGTTCTTGTAAGCTCACAAGAAGCCTTTAGTGCCCCCTTTTCAGATCAATATAAGATCTTTTTATTCGTTCATGAGCAAGTTAAATATTAAGATTAAAAAGTTGAGTAAGATATTTATAATTTGATTACAGATGTGAACACATTTTATCTATTTTTTAATTTGAATTTATGACCTTTTACAAAGAAACACATATTTTAACCCTTAAATCTAATTAACATTAAATAATTTTATAATATTTACCTCTCTAACAAGAATTTTGTATTAGAAACATAGTAAAGTAGTAGTCATTTCATTCTCCTATCACAAAATCCCTTTGTGTATCATGGTCTAGCACCTATCATAGATTATCCTAGAGCAAGGGTCAGTATGTGCGAGGAATCTCTATGGGTGGGTTAGTATGTGTGAGGAATTCCTAGAACAAGGGTTAGTATGTGTGGGGAATCTCACAACAAGGGTTAGTATGTGCAGAGAATCTCTGTGTGAGGGATCTGATATAATTTCAATGGTTTGGTGGTCAAAATTGACCATAATTAATATTTGGGAAACCACTGAGTCATAGTACTAATTAGACTCTTTTCTATTTTGGATGGTGGTTTTTATTAGTTGAATGGGCCCAATTAACGTTGCGAAGATTTCTCCAACACATGGAGAGATAAAGACTTGTGAATAGGAAAATGAAAGAGACATAAGAAAACCAAATGCTATTGCTAAATAAATAAAAGTAGTCAAATATCAAAATCTTTTAATAATACTATAACTCATGCATTATAAATATGTGAAAGAGAAATATAACAAATAACAAGAAATATAGATAGCTCATTAAATCATTGATTTGTAAGAAATTGGGAATGAAATGATTAATTCAATTAAATAGTTAATTAAATTTATTCATAAACAACATTCATATATAAAATAATGAAAGAAAAAACAAATCAATAGTGAATCATCCAATCATTCAATTATAAACATAAAATAACACTTTAATGGTTCCAATTGAAAATTAGAGAAAACAAATTCAAATAATAGTAGAGTGTGTGCTTGCTATGTTGAAACAAGGAATACAAAATTGTTCAGTGCGTGTATTAAGAAAAAACTTAGTACAAAAGTGTATTTGGGTCTTTCCTTATAAAGATTTAGAACCTCAAGCCCAATGATTGAGAGCTGTGTTATTTAAATGGTTTTTTACAAACATAGGGGAGGGTAGTTTTTCCTACTGATTTTCCTTCACAAATTACAAAAAAAATATTAAAATGGAATGCTATTGTAGCATTCAAAATGAAAATAATTTTTCAACTTGATGGAGCAAATGGTCGAGGAAAACTATTGGCTGATTGCCATCAGTTGTATACTTCTAGAATATTTGCTAGCTCAGGGGAAGAATCGAGTCTAATATTCACTTGAGAGGTGCACATGTAGTTACAATTATGGCAATATTTGATATTCACCCAAGAGATGTGCACATGCAATTACAATAATGGCAAGATTTGAGTAATATGTTCATTTATCACTTTCGTTACCTGAAGGTGACTGTGTGGTTTAATTTAAAAATTCCCACATTAACTCAAAATTTACGACTATTAGTTGTTCAATCTTGTCAAGAGTCTATACTGTATCATTTTGTGCCTTCGTCTTCCATGCCCCTGCATCTGGAAGAGCTTTCTTTGAAATTGTTGGTAACAGATTTATTTCCTTAAGAGATTGGGAAATAGATTGGACTATAGAAGTGCAAATTCTTACTACTCCATTGACTAATCCTTTGGCTAAGCATAAGTGAGCTTTTAGTGCACGAAAGATTGTAGCCTTTTACATCTCGTTGATTTTAGGAAAACTGGGTAAATGTCTTTTTAGATCTTTCTCCCATAGCAAAATATCATTAAACTTACAACTCGTTTCATCATACTTTGTCTTTATGTAAACTACATGATTGAGAAAGGAACTGATAAACTTTCTATCATACTTTATTCAGTTTATCACAAAAAAAATTCCTTCTCATGTTGAAGTTGTTGATTGATATTAGTATCCTCATGTTTAAATTTTGTAATATCAACTGTGTTTTCCTCTACTCACTGTACTTGTTCCTATAGCCCTTTCATGTGAACATCCTGAAGCTGACTCTCAGTTTCAAATTTTCTTTACATTTGGGCAATTTCAACTTGGATCTGATCTCTAATTTGGAAAGAGTTTTGTTGTAAATGTTGAGTTCTTTCCTCCTTTTTGTTTAATAAATTATTCAATAATATTTGGTATTGCATAACCTATGAAAACTTACTATCAATCCCAAACATTTTATTTCCAATAGTTATTGTGATCCACACTCAATATGGTATTCTAATATAGTTATTCATATATATCCTCCACAACATATCTATAAACAATGTAGCAATAGAAAATATAAAATGAACCATGCAGATCTCTATGCTTCTCCATAATCAAGTGAAAATCGGTAAAACAACTAATAAAAAAATATCCAATTCTATGAAATTGTATTTAACGTCCATCTAAATTTTGTCATTCCATGCAATGTATTGCAGTCATCTTAACCAAGTCTTAGCCATAAATACCAGGATTTTATCTTGCTCTTCACATTTTATAACCACACTTGTTAACGAAAATCTAGCCCCTACTCTACTCTAGAATTGAATGTGGGTGAGACACCTTATAAATTTGCAGTTTTCCATTGAAGTCACACTAACAACAATAGAAAATTGGACCATCAAATCTCTCCATTTATTTCCAAACTTAAAGTAGGGAATCATTACACGTCAGACACAATAGCAATAGGACTACACCTATACAAAATAATTGAATTTATAACCATATTTCTAGCATGCCTTGTGTGAAAGTATTTAGTAACTAACATCAGTTCCCGTATCTTGTCTCTATATTTCGCACGAAAAGCACTCTATACACCATCTATCTACAATTACTAACAAATTGACAAGTTTCTCGTAGCAACCCAATGTTCCCATGAAATAGCCTCACACAACCACTTCCTATCTTATTATCAATAGAAAGATTATGATTGTTGACCTCAAATTGAGAAAGATTCATTATATTCTTAGAAACAAAGCAACACCTCGTTAATCTATCTCTTCCACTAAGGGACATACCATAAACAAGGATGGGTGTTCATATGTAAATAATTTTTCCAAGAGCACTTCCTAGTGTTATTCACATTGTTCTCTTCCAATTTCAATCTGGATAGGAAATTTGAATGAACCACGGTCAAAAATAATAATAAAAATATGTTCCCTTAGTAACTTACTTATGGCTGGTTTCCCATTGGCTGGAAAAACTACATTGGATTGCAAATAGTTCAACCAACAAAAGTTAGGAGCATTTTTATTAATTAACACAATATGTCAACTATAGATTAATAAACTCTTATTACAAACTTGAAGAATACCAATAAAAATTATATAGCAATATCAAACATGTAACGTGTAGTGAAACAAATGAAAACCCAAGGAAGGATTTGTTAGATTGGTAGCACCTATGGGGAGGCTCTGTAGTGGAGCTTGGTGGGCCTCCTCCTCCGGAGGGTTTGTGATGATCTTATACTCACAAGAATATGGTCGGCCTCCTCCTCACGAGGGTTTCTGGTGATCCTATACTTGCAAGAATATGGTCCCTATCTTTATACGATAGTTGAAATAGAAATACAAAAATAAAAATAAGAAATTGAACTCAACTTGTCGAGGGAGTTAATATGTTACCAGATGAAAAGGTTGGATGATGAAAGTGGTTATGCTGAATGAGGAGGAAAACTTATTTTTATAACAAAATGGTTGCTAGATTTGATGAGTTCAAATATTAAAAAAAAATTATTTGATCGATTCAATCTAATAATTTTTAGTATTTTATTATTTTTGTAAAATAGAAAGGTAAAAAATAATGAGTAAAGACTTGTATTTAGGTAATTAAATAAAACATAATTTTTTGAGTTAATTAATGAAAACAATCCATAAATACATGATTTATTATATTATTTACATTTGAATAGGTAAAATAGATAGAAATTATTAATAATCAAATGATTTATTAAATTATTTGTATGGTAATAAATAAAATGAATGAAAATAATTATATTATTTTCACATAAATGGATAAATTAAGAGAATAACATAAAATTGATGAGTTTATAGGTTATTTTCATGTAAGTGGGTAAAATAATGGAAATAAATTGGGAAAAGTGATTCCTTAAGCTATTTCCTTATGTGTTGGTGTTAATGTGTAAAACTCGTATTAACATAGTGTATTTCGAATCCACCAAGTGATTTATGTTAATTAACCAATTTTGTCTGATAACAACAATGATGACCACATGAACTAATTATATTTCTTTATAGTCATATCATGCTTTTTGATATAATAGTGTGTCTTCAACAATGGGAGTAAGAATATCAACCCAAACATTATATATATATATATATTATATATAATTAGGAATGCTTTGTTTTATAAAGTAAAATGTAAGTTGCTATGCTAATAGAGAACCAAACAAGCATTTACAGAGATGTACCATGATTCCAATATGAACAATAGACTTACAAAATTAATGTGCTTCTCCTCAAAATTTTCACTTAGGAAAAAGAGGATATCAATCATCATTCATTTAATAAGAAACAATAACAATGGATCAACATGCTTATTAATGGGAAAGTCTCACATACACACAATTATTGATAGGAAACTCTCACATACAATATTATTGACAAACAATTACTTAATAAACCACCATAAGTATACAATTCCAACCATCTTGAAAACAATCAATTTTCTTAGCTACACTAATCTTATATTTACAAAACATTAGCAATGTGAAACTTCCATGATGCCAAATCTCTCTTATGGTAGAGTTCAGTTCATCCATATTTTAATACCACTTAAAAAAACATAAAAATGCATTGTTGGCCCTCAGTTTTGGTCTATTTTCCATCCATTTTCCATCACATCCATCTCATTTTGATGTATTTTATGCATATTCAGGTGTTTAATTTTAATTTTGCAATTTCTAGAAGTTTTTATGAAAATTGAGTT
>APFE031526769.1:227971-243006 GCA_000404065.3 Pinus taeda | reverse complement strand
TTTTACAAACCCGGATTGATAATTAAATACTTGTGTTAATTTAGTCAATAAATTAGCCCAACATTTTGGCGTCGTTGTCGGGGAGGTAATTATCAGCATAGTCAAATAGAAGATAAACAAAAATACTAAAAAATTTAGCTAGTATACATTTCTCTTAGTCATGTTTCTTTATGCCTAGAAATAGAGATCCTAAAATTAGGTTTCCAAAACAAAACCCCCCAACAAAAACATAAAATCAAAAAAATAACTACAAAATCCATTTTCAACGACAAGATCTAAAAAATGATGTTAAACAATAGGCTACAACACTACTCCATTCTTCAACATTCTTTCTCATCAAATCTTTATGATCAAATAAATTTTCATGCCCAAAATTTCATTAAAGTATATTTTTCAAATTTGGATATGAGTTTCCTTATGATCTCGTTACGAACATGGGTGCACTGGAAATTCTCTTATACTTGAGGGAATGAATTATTTTTCTAAAATAGAATAGGATAGAATATAATAAATAAACAAGTAGAATGAATTCACAATAACATTTCCATAATAAATTTGTTTCAAACAGTTTCTTCAAATCATTGTTCAATATTCATTCGAAAGGACTACATGGCAAAATGCAGTAAGAACAAGCCTATTTTGCGTAACCATATAGGATCATTATGAAATCATGTTTTTTTTACATATCTCTTGAAATCTAGTTTTGGAATCCATTTTGAAGTTTTCAATTTATATCACAAATAAATATGTGATTAAAATCAAAACTAGGTCTCAAGTGAAATGTTGAGCATAGGTTAGTACAGCCTATATTTGAAGTGTCTAATGGAAACATTTTTATCTGAAATTCATAGGGAAGATAGCCCTTGGAATCTAGTTTCCAAATAAATTTTAATCACTTCAATCAGATATCATATGAAAAAGTTATTCTTGAAATACTAACTGTTTGTCGAACAATATGCATGGTGACAATTCTAGGTCTTGACTATTCATTGGCATATTTGACATACCAAACCAACTTATTTTCAAAACCTGTTTATATGGGAGATATATATTCAAGTCTAGTTTGAGACACAATTTGAATCATCCCATTTGGAGGTGAAATGAAAAATTTATGCTACATTTAGTGACTGCATGTCTTCAAAACAGTATAGTAAAACTATGCCTCGTAGGTCTGTTCATCACCTATTTTGTGATATCAAGCCTAAGAATTTTTAAAACCTGTTTCTACTGGAAATACAAAAATTAATGTACTTTAATCTCCAAGTGGAATCACCTTTATCTAATCTTTATCGAAGAAGGTACGCTTCAAACAATGACTGTTGGTCTAGTTAAAAATTAACAAGTAGCTCTATCAAACATGGCACTTCTTATAATTTTTACCATATCATTTTAAACCATTTTGCAAACCTGTTTATATTGAAGGTAGCCATATGAATTCACTTCAACTTGGCTTTGGAATCACTCTAATAGGATATCAAACAAATATTTTGTAAACAAAATACGGCTAGGAGGTCTAGGCTGGCCACCATTCCTCAAAGGGGTAAATAAATGTATTTTGTTTGTATATCATATTTGGACTTGTTTTCTAAGCAATTATTGTAATGATTTACATATATATTGGAATAAGAGAGACTGTACAACTCTCTTCCTCCATCATCTAATGTTGTATTGCAGGCAAGTGCTATGTTTTTGTAGGTCATAAGAAGAATGGAGTGAACTCCATGGATGAAGTAATTTTCAAAGTCAAATTCATATTTCAGAATGTGAATACAAATGTTCAAGTTAAAGCAAAGTGAAAATTCCCCTGATGTTGAGTTCATTCAATGAAACTCAAACTCTTGAAGCTTGCTCTTCAATGTTGACCAACAACACCAACAAACCCTACAACATGATCGAGATCAAGGCAAAAAGACATGAAGATAATCATGAGAAGAAGCAGTCAAATTCAGTACCATGTCAAGTCACATCAATCTCCAAAGAAGCCTTTCATATTGAATTCATATTGTTCATGATTTGATCATCATCATTTGTTCACGATTTGAATTCATATTGTTCATCATCCATACTGTATGTTAAGCTCCATGACCAAGCATGTTGAAGTCTAGACTTAATACTACATCATGACTTCAATATAACCTATTTTCATAAGCTTTCATACTTCCCTACTCCATTACACCCCACCTCCATTCAGAAAAGAAAAAAAAAAATAGAAAAAGGTCAAAAATAATAAAGGAGTTTGGTTGTGAAAATCCATGAAAGTGGCACAATACAAACTCGAATTCATATCGGAAAACAAACTTGTTTGGCCAATATGAATTCTCTATTTTGTTTTACCATTTCTTCAGTTTGAGTTTGCATGAACCATCCTCCAGAATAAACAAGACTTGAGGACAAGTCTTCCCATCAACAAGGGGGAAGGTTCGCAAAATGATACTTAGTTGTGTAGCTGAATTGACGACGAAACTTGTATTGTTAGCAGTTGGGACCTAAAATATTTTTGAAATCAATTTCAGAGGGACCTAAAATGTTAGCAAAAACATGTATATATTGCATAAAAATGTACATGACAAAAGGGACCTGATTTATTATGAATCAATTGCAGAGGGACCTGAACGACATCAACAATCAATGGACCAAAATCAATGAAGGATACTAGAACAGAAAGCATAAATAAGCTCTATCTATCTACGATATTTGATCAAGACAACTTCATCCAATATTGTTAAAGAACAACAACATTCATCCAATACTACAGGGAAGTACAAGTATCGTAAGTGCACAATTTTGTTCTTGCAAATTTACATTTTTGTAGAAATTTTTAGACTTTGTTAAAATTGAGTTAATACCTGAATGCATATTTTATACATTTTCCTCATCCTATACCCATTATCTTAGACCTAATCCTATATTCTATTCATTCCATAACCCTAACATTCCATAACCTTAAAAACATTCTACATTTACCTATGTGCATTCTACATTCCCTTCATATATTTCATATTCATTTCATAACCCTAACCCTAACAATGGTATATATGATAGTCAACGGATAAGTCACGATAGTGTGAGTTGGTATGCAGAAGGATGGCCACGGTATGGATTGAACGACGACTTCAAATGAATCAAGCATAAGGTAAGGCAAATAGATGGAGGTATAATAAGTGAACCATCATAAAATCATAATAAAACTGAACGCAAATGCAGAAATGATAAACTATAGAGTGTCGACCGCACAGTTCAAATCATTATAAATGATGGTATATACACGATATAATGGTCAAAGGACAACAACCAAACAGTGGAATGGTAAAAACGTTTCGGTAAAAAAAAAAAAACCCTGTGTGTTTTAAACAGAGCTACAACTACAGTCAATAGGATAGCAAAATGGTTAAAACAATTTTGAAATAACAAAAGTAAATGTTGTAGATCTGCCATTGTTGAAACTCATAATAGTAAATTTCTTTGCCATCACAGCCCTTGAAAGCTCAGGAGAATAGAAACCAGAGGATTAAGAGCGTTAAAAACGTTTTGACAGAGGAGGTAAGGAAAAATAGCTAAGTCCGTGGGTAAATAGCGCCAGTTGGTTGCCCATAATCTCGTGGAAACTTCAGATAAGACTAGATTTGATTTGCTTCAGATCGCAGAGGTAAAGTCGAGATCATGATTGCCAAACTTTTTGTTAGGAACTGTCTATCATTTATTTAAAATTCATTTATGCCACCAGCCAGCATGCTAAAGTGAAGATTGAGGAGATATGGATGATATGGAACACAGTTAAGTGGGCCACGAATCAAGGGACTACAACACTTCAACAGCAAACAAAACAAAACTCGGCTGAGAGAGAGAAATCTTCCATGAAATTCTGAAACAGAGTCTCTTTAATAAATGCAATAGAGGTTCATGAGGAAATCACAGGATTTTCCTAAAAGGATCGTCGGGATATGGAGGCACGTAACTTCTGTTTGTCATTTATTAGGAATCCATTTGTGCACCAATCAATAAATAAAAGCTTTCTAAAACGACACTTAACAGGTGGTACTCAGAATGGAATGTAGAATAGCTGAGTCATTACAAAGAAAAATAAATGATGACAAATCTTTGTTGATAGGTAATTTAATTCAGATTCTCTAGGAAATCTTGAAACAGAGTGTTTTATTGAAGTTTTGATTGGGTCTTTTAAAAAAACCGAGTTTTATTTGCATGAAGGAATGGGTCTTTAAAAAGAAAGTGTGCACTTACGTTTGAATATTTGGGATTATATTTGCTAGCGCAAAGCCAAATTTACATTGACTGTATTGACTGTCATATGTTGATTAAATAAAACAGTGCAGGCTTTTACATTGACCGAACCATTGAACAGTGAGCAGAAGAGTTTCTTTATGGTGTTCATATAACTAAAACAGCGTTGAAAACTAAAGGCTGAAGATACAACGCTGAAGATTGATTTATACAGAGAACAAAATTTTTCCTTCTTTCTTTTTACACACAGTGGGAAAAATGCATTTCATCCATGTATGGTTTGGGAAAATCTGTTTCATCTATGTGCACAGTGAAAAAAATTCGAACCAGAGAGGGGATTTTTGATGAATTATGAGTTAAGAAGAAATGAAAACATGTTCAAAATGTTTTTAATATCTTTGTATACAAAGAGCAATTTTTTTTTGTTTTTATCAGAGCAATAGACTCCTTTTTACAGTAGAAGACAGAATACAGAAATTTAAGGCAAAGAAAAATTGATTTCATTGCTAGAGATGGATTGTTGGTAAAGAAAAAATCAATTTCCTCTAAGGTTTTGATTTCTCAAGATGCAGCAAACACATGTGCAGTCAAAGATAGAAAGAAACGAGTCAACTGCTAGTGGAGGTAACAGATAAGGAATCAAGGACCATATCTTCTAAAAAATTCGAAATTGCTAAGAAGACATTATTTTTCGTTGTTTTTCTGAAGCAAACTAGAATGAAATTTGAAAAACGAAAACATGGGTTTTCTTCAGAACAAGCCTAATTAGGCTCTATGAGGGTAGGTTTCTCAAATTCATTTCTATTTGGGATATTTTTATGGTTCTTTCAACCCCTATTTTGCAGATTGCATGGGTAAACGAGTGGCTAAATTGAAAGTGAATGCCTAGACATAAAAAATTTTGCTTCTTTTAATGAGATGTAAGGGCAACTAGATATTGGATCCTTTGAGTAAAATTGTTGATTTGAGAGGGACATGAATCCTGTGTTGGAATGTATTGCAAAATTCAAGTTCTATTTGTCATCTAAAGCTGCTCATCCAGAATGATATATTTGTAAAGAAAGTCATCCACAAGAAAAGAGAAGAAGTACATGAAAGAATAGATATCCTTTTACAGGTAGCTCAAGAGAAAGCTTCATCTTCAAGGGGTAGAGCCATCGGTAGAACAACAAGGGAGGTCAACATACAAAGGCAAAAGATTAATGAGACAAAGACAAGCATGAAGACATGCTTGAAGATCAACAAGGGGGAGATGTTGGCCCTCAGTTTTGGTCTATTTTTGCTTAGGGAAACCTATTTAATCCTTATATTTTCCATCCATTTTCCATCACATCCATATCATTTTGATGTATTTTATGCATATTCAGGTGTTTAATTTTAATTTTGTAATTTCTAGAAGTTTTTATGAAAATTGAGTTTCAAGTGCAATTTTGGACTGAATCAGAAATTCCCGTAATAGCTATGTGAATGACATGTTTGCAGGACACTTGGGCTAGAGTTTGATGCATGGATGGACAGCTTGGGAACTAGGACTAAGCTAACTCCACTTGGTTCGGCCAGAACAAGCTTTATTAGGCCCGGTCAAGGCTGGTCAAACGTGACTAGTCACCAGAAAATCCCTAGGAAATAGGGCAGTTTTGAGATTTTATGGGATTGACCATATTTCGTGGGATGAATTGGATGAGTTCGACTTAGATAGGTGGATATGAGTAGATATGAGTGTTAGTGATAATATAGATCAGTTTGTTTCATTAAACCTCTATTTAAAGCCAAGACTTTGATGGCTTTTGTAATGAATGGAATTTGTATGTAACTTTTGTATAATTTGAGTTGGAAGCTAATTTGAAGAACTTGTTTCATTCCAATTTGTTGTTCATGCTTGGTTGATTTATTAAATTTGCTGTAGGTGAGATTTCTTCAAGCGTGCAAGGCAAGGGTGGAGGGCCCCCACACCAAGCTAAGTACACCTCTTGGTTCAATTTTCATAGTTTTCATAAACTAGTTTTTGTTTCAAATGTATTTAGATGTGTGATGATTGCTGAATGAATATTGGTTTAATTCTAATCTACATATGAAGGGACACAAAGGAATTTAAGTTAAATTCCCCTTCTATTTGATTTTGAACTAAAACTGAATTTCATTCTCCATTTCTCATTTGAAGGTATTTATGCGTTTCTGGTTTGAAGCAATGGTGATTGTGATATAGTAGGATTGTGAAGAAGGACAATTTGGACCTTCTTAGTTAGGAGCCTCTTCTTTTACATCTTCTGCATCATAAGCCATTGTTAATTAGTGCTCTTAGATTTATCTTCATGAAAGTAGTATTGTAGAGAAGGACAACCTGGTTCTCCTAAGTTAGGAGCCTCTTCCCTCATATATTACATAAATGAATTAGAAATTGTTAAAATAGGTTTATATTTGTAATATGTACTTCTTTAAATCTTGAAATTTTATCTTCTAAACTTGATTATATCTGATGTCCATATACAGCGGATTTGCCTCCAAGTTTTACAAACCCGGATTGATAATTAAATACTTGTGTTAATTTAGTCAATAAATTAGCCCAACATGCACATCACTTCCACACACAAAAAATATACATTCAATTATTTATTAACATCAAGAAACACTACATATATAAAACTTTATCTTAAAATAAATTATCACACTAAAATACTAATAACGAGTTAAGAAAATATTTCAATCAAAATAAAAGCTAACTAGTTAGTCAAAACCTTTCATATTCAACTAAATTCAAAAACCTTTTAAAACACAAAAATATTTTTTACTTGAAAACTGATTCTATATTATAATACTCAACATAATAACCTGTCCAACTTTCAGACATTATCTAATATAATAAAATCCATCATTCACACATTCTTGATAACGCAAAGAAATATTCCAAAATCAACAAAATTACTACTAAAATAGTGCGTTAAATCATAATAAAAATCACCATTTTATCCCCATGGGGTACCCATCTACATCATCTTATAAAATTCAGGATGATGGTACCACATCATAATAGAAGGAAGTGGGTTGTCTCTGCCTAGCAACTTACTTTCCCACCCCTCTGTTTCATATGACGAAATGAAATTGGACACTTAATGTTGTTGGAATTTGACAACTAATTATTTGTAAAAATTGTATTGATTACTGCCAAGTTAGTTTTATACCGAAACAATAGTTATGTAATGGAGGAGGCTCTTATAAAACTGATGAATTCCAAACTATTGTAAGTATGGAGAAGCCAATCCCTTGCCCCGTGGATGTTTCCTTGACACACTGTCAAGGCTTTACCATGTAAAATCTTGTGTTTTACTTGTGTGTTTGCATTCAGTTTCCATTCAGTTTCATTTCTTTCTTGTTTAATTAACTGCTCGGACCAATAAATGGTATCAGAGCATTGAGTTGAGTTTAGCACTCTATGAGAAAGACGAGCAGTCCTGGAAACGTTAGAAGCAATTTTTTTTTTTTTTTTATCCTCGAAAAGCATGCCCATACCCACGCTCACCGATTAACAAAGCAGATTACCAAAACATTTTTTGGGTTGACCAGAACTCGTGTATGTTGAAAGATGCTGCCATTTTTTTTGAAGAGGGTCGAGCCTGTGTATGTTGACCAAAGCCTATGTATGTCTGACCAAAAGATAGCCCCATAGCCCGTGTATGTCTGAAGAAGACTCTGTCATTTTTTTTGTTGAAGAGGGGCTGTCGCTAAAAGATAGTTGCATTCTTTTTGAATTTCCGCTTAAAGAGGAGATGCATGAACCTGTCTCGAAAAGCCCTTATAGTCGATATAGAAATCGGAGGTCCAGTGAAGAGGTGAAATTGGAGGCCATTGCAGAGGTGAAACAATCGTTCTGGTGCAGAGGAGAAACGGCGATCCATTGCAGAGGAGAAATTGTCGGTGGCCAGAGGAGAAATCAAAGATTGCAGATTGGAAAGCGATTGATTGTTGAAAGTGTAAGTTGAAGAAAAAAAATAGAAGTAAATTTATCAATTTTTAAATTCTGTTGAGCATACGGTCTGAAGGTTATTTAAAGAAAAAAAATACATATATTTATGTGTATTTGAGGCAATCTCAGGGTTTGAAGTATTTTAAGAATTTGTGCAGTAAAGAAAAAAAAGGGGGGAATTTATGAACTTTTTTTTCTTCAAAAAAGGGTTCATTGAAGAACGAAGGTTTTTGTCCAGAAAATTGTATTTAAAGGGAATTCTTCCAGTAAACTATTGTAGATTTTTTTCAGTCAATTTGAAGATTCTTTTTTTTAAGGAACATAATTTTGAAATTTTTTTTTCTTGGAGTAGAAAACTTTTGAAAACCCTTGTTGGAAGAAGACAATTTTTTTTTAAGAAACCCTAGTTAAAAGATTGAAACCCTAGGAGGAAAGAAATGGCCAAGATGACAAATGCAAAGTTCGAGGTGGAGAAGTTCACTGGCAAGAACAACTTTTCTCTATGGAAACTGAAAGTTAGGAATTTGCTGGTGCAACAAGGGTTGCAAAAAGCATTGGATGGGGTGCATAAGAAACATGCTAGATTTATAGATTCAGACTGGGAGGGCTTGGATGCCCAGCTCTCAGTACCATTAGGTTATGCTTGGTGGATGAAGTTCTCTTCAACATTTTTCAAGAGAGTACAACTATAGGTTTATGGGAAAAACTGGAAGAACTATATATGGCAAAATCATTAACCAATAGAATTTATTTGAAAAGACAATTGTATAGTCTACGGATGAATGAGGGTACAAAAGTTGCAGAACATTTAAATATTTTTAATACACTTATATCCCAATTATTAGATATGGAAGTTAAAATTCAAGAAGAAGACAAAGTTATAACCTTGTTGTGTTCTCTGCTCGAGTTGTGGGACCACTTCGTAACTTCAATAAGTTTGAACACTGGTGATTCTTTGAAATTTGAATTAGTTGTGGGAGATCTCTTGTCTAAAGAAGTACGAAGGAAATCCAATACTGAAACGACTGCACTAGAAGCCATGATAGCCAGAGGACGGTCAAAGGAAAGAGGAGAAAAAAAAGGGGATCTTCTAGATCAAAATCAAAGGGAAAGAAGTGTAAGGAGAAATGTTGGTACTGCAAGAAAATTGGATGCCTCAAGAAAGATTGTTGGTAATGGAAAGAGTCTGAAAACCCAAAGAAGGAAGCAAATCAGGTTGATTTAGGTATTATAGATGAAGTTTTATCTGTTGAATAATTATGTATGATAGATGAAACTTTACCTGTATGTAATGTCTCTCAGGATTTTGAAAGTTCGTTGTTAGACTTTGGTGCTTATCATCACATGTGTCCACATAGAAATTGGTTTACTTCATATGACGTTGTAAATGGTAGTTCTATGTTTATGGGTAATAATGTATCATGTCAGACTGTTGGGATGGAAAATATCAGGATTAAAATGTATGATAACACAATTAGAACATTAACTAGTGTTAGACATGTACCTGAATTGAAGAAAAAATTGATTTCTTTGGGAGTGTTGGATTCGGATGGATATAAGTTTACAGGTCAGAATGGAGTGTTGAAAGTCTCAAAAGGTGCCATAGTTGTTCTGAAAGAAGAAAATGTTGAAAATCTTTACAGACTCGAAGGAAGTATTCAAGTCAGTGAAGCAGTGATTGTGTCAGAGAAAGAAGAAGAAGGTACTCGCCTATGGCATCAACGATTGGGTCACTTGAGCGAGAAAGGACTTCAGGTATTGATAAATCGTAAATTACTTCTTGATTTGAAATCCTTGAAGTTGGATTTCTGTAAAGATTTTGTGTATGGAAAACAATGTAAACATAGATTTAAAACTGGAAGTCATAATAGTAAAGAAATTTTGGACTATATTCATTTTGATTTGTGAGGACCATCTCCTGTTGTACCGTATCGAGGTGCTTTATATTTTTTAATGTTTATTGATGATTTCTCCCGTAAATTTTGGGTCTTTATGTTGAAAAATAAAGTTGATGTATTCAATTTCTTTAAAAAATTTAAATCAATGGTAGAAAAAAGAATAAACAAATCAATTAAATGTTTAAGAACTGACAATGGTGGTGAGAATAGTTCTCTAGAATTTGAACAATACTATAAGGATGAAGGAATTGTTAAACACAAAACTGTTGTTTATACTCCTCAGCAAAATGGTGTTGCTGGACGTATGAATCAGACTCTTATGCAAAGAGCCAAAAGCGTGATCAACAATGCTAACCTGCAAAAGGAGTTGTGGGCAGAAGCAGTATCCACTGCTTGTTATTTAGTTAACAAATCACCTTCAGTAGCAATTAATTGTAAAATTCCTAAAGAAGTTTGGTCAAGTTAGTCTTGTCATTATTCACATTTAAGGATATTTGATTGTGATGCCTATGCTCTTATTCCTAGAAATCAGCGTTCAAAATTAGATCCAAAATCGAAATGTTATGTCTTTGTTAGGTATGACTATGCGGTGAAAGGATACATGTTGTAGGATCCTACTTCGTGGAAGATAGTCATTAGTAGAGATGTAACATTTTATGAATATTCTCTTTTAAAATCAAATGTTGAAAGAATTGAATAGGAACAGGTATCACCAAATCAACAAATTTAGTTGGAGGCTAGACCTTTCTTTGAAAGTTGAAAAGAAGGAGAGACTTCTGGAGGAAAAGGTAATGAAGATACAAAGGAAGTTGTTGAAGTTTCTGAACCATATCAGCAACTAGCCACTCTAAGAAGGTCTACTAGGGAAAGAAAAACTCCCAAAAGGTATGAAGATGGGGAACCTTCTTGTTATCAAGAAGCAGTAGATGATACACAGAAAAAAATGGAAAATGGCTATGGAAGAAGAAATGATTCATTAGCCAATAAAAATACCTAGGATCTTGTAGAACTTCCTGAAGGGAGAAGTGTTGTTGGATGCAAATGGGTCTTCAAATTGAAACGAAAAGTTGATGGAAGGATCGAAAGGTATAAGGCGAGGCTGGTAGCGAAAGGGTATTCTTAGGTTGAAGGTATTGACTTTCATGAGATTTTTTCACCAGTTGTAAAACTTGTTTAGAATAGTTAGATGTTAAAACAACTTTTCTACATGGTGATTTGGATGAAGAGATATATATGGAACAACCAAAAGGTTTTGTACAAGATTGCAGCAGAAGATTAGTTTGCAAGCTCAGGAAATCATTGTATGTCTTGAAGCAGTCTCCCAGGCAATGGTACAAGAAGTTTGACTCCTTCATGGTGAGCCAGAACTTTATTAGAATTGAGTATGATCATTGTGTATACTTCAAGAGTTTCAGTGACATATTCATTATCCTAGTTTTGTATGTCGACGATATGCTTATTGCAAGCAAAAGCTTGGATGAGATCAACAAGTTAAAGGCTTAGCTCTCTAGGACGCTGATATGAAGGATCTTGGAGCAGAAAAACATATCTTGGGCATGGAGATACACAAAGAGAGGAAAAATGGTAATATTTGGTTATCACAAAAGAAGTATGTGGAAAGAGTACTTGAAAAGTTTAGTATGAGCAATGTGAAACTTGTTAATGTTCCATTAGTTTCCTATTTTAATCTTTCTTCGGTTTTGAGTCCTAGAACTGATGAAGAAAAGCAGCATATGTCTCATGTACCATATGCAAATGTCGTAGGCAACTTAATGTATGCGATGGTATCTACAAGACCTGACATTTCACATGTAGTTGGAGTTGTCAGCAGGTTCATGGCAAATCCAAGTGAAGAACATTGGCGAGTAGTGAAATGGGTGTTTCAGTATCTAAGAGGCACAAGTGACCATTGAATCATCTTTAATGGTAGTGAAGGATTAGTCTATGGATATGTAGACGCTGATTATGTAGGTGATTTGGACAAAAGGAGATCTACTACAGGTTATGTCTTTACTCTTGTAGGTGGAGCAATTAGTTGGATGTCAAAGCTTCAAGAAATAGTTGCATTGTCCACTACCGAAGCAGAATATATAGTTGCTTCATATGCCAGTCAAGAAGCAATCTAGTTAAAGGATCTACTTGATGAGATTGGAAGGATGCAGGAAAGAGTGAATGTAGTCTGTGACAGTCAGAGTGCTATTCACTTGGCTACAAATTTAGCTTACCACAGCAAGACCAAGCACATTGATGTAAGGTATCATTTTCTGAGACATGTGATCGATGGCGAAAAGGTAGCTCTCAAGAAGGTCCATACATGAAAAAATTGTGCAGACATATTTACGAAGCCAGTTACAGTAGAGAAGTTGCAATGGTGTTTAGCTTCTCTTGGCTTGCAGAAGAGATGATGAATGCCATGGGAAAGGGATTAGGAAAATTGTTGTCAAGGTGGAGTTTGTTGGAATTTGACAACTAATTATGTAAATATGTGTAAAAATTGTACTAATTATTGCCAAATTAGTTTTATATCGAAACAACAGTTATGTAACAGAGGAGGCTCTTATAAAACTAATGAATGCCAGAACTATTGTAAGTGTGGAGAATCATCTTTGATTAATATATTTCCAGTCCCTTGCTCCATGGATGTTTCCATGACACACTGTCAAGGTTTTACCACGTAAAATCTTGTGTTTTACTTGTGTGTTTGCATTCAGTTTCCATTTAGTTTCATTTCTTTCTTGTTTAATTAACCGCTCAGACCAATAAATGTATGTAACACCAACATAGACATGGAGTGTGAAAAATTAGGAAGGTATGAAGGTTTAATGATTTACACATTCGAGGATAAAGGGGATTAACCATAGATGAATATAGGCTGAAACAAGCCCATCATATAGGGAAAGGGGAAGAAGATGAAGGCTTGAAGGAAACATTTCAAATAATTTATAGTGAGCCAATATGGGAGGGAGAAAACATGCTTGCCAGTTCTATACTAACAATGCTAATTCATGAAACATCGGAGCTTCCCTCATTTTTGTGCATAATTCCTCACAGCATAACCTTCCCTCTTAGCTTTGATTTCTTTGTGCTTTCTCCGTACAATTATGTCTTTGTTCTGCATCATCTTAAGTTGGGTTCTTTATATCTTATGGGCTCTTCTGACATTCAAATTTCTATCACTTTTCTAGGGCTTGTGTATCTGGGAGGTTTCATTTTTCCTGCAACACTTTGAATTCTCCATGAATCTCTTATTTATCCCAGTTAACTATTGGTGCTCTTTTTGGTTCCCTCTCTTGGCTACACCCATCCTTTTGTTGTTTGACTCTTTTGTTTTGCCTTCTCCTTCCTTCTCCAATCCCTCTTCTATTTCTCCTTGCTCATTCTCCATTATATCAGCTTATTTCCCCCACCCATGCTCTATCTGGTGATTTCCATGACCCTAGTAAGGTTAGGGATTGTCTTGTTGACCCCTCTCATCGTGAGAGAAGGGGATGACCTGGTCATCCCCCTCTCTCAAATTTTGTTCCCCATCTCTTCAAGGCTCCCAACACAATCTTCTCGAGGGCATCGATGAAAATATACAGAGATATCATCCTTGAAGTTGTCCAAAGAGCAACTTATGACATAGAGGAGCAAGTTAGACATGTCGGAAAGTTCATCCCACACATACATATAAACACTAGAGATTGGATACTAGATATAAGAAACCCTAGCCAAATTTTTTTCGTATATGTAGACTAACAACATATGGTGACACACAAAAACTCTAATGAGAAGGAAAACAAAAAATCAAATGAGAAAATTCCTCAGAAACAAAGCTAACACACAACCAGAAATCATGAAAAGAGTCCTCACAAACAAGGCTAACACTCAACCCGAAATCATCATTGGTATGGCTAAGGTTATAGAAAAATGGGCAACATTAATAGGTAAATCACGCTCTTGACTAAGGATCATAAGCATAGATCCCTTAAAGTCAGACACGATGGAGAACCCCAGCTGTCAAATCAGGTAAACAATCTAGCAAAATGAAAAGCTGGATAGCACACATTCATGCCCATAATATAATTTCCAGCAATGCAACAATGTCTATTAGTTTATGCAGTGTTTTACTGGCAGATTTTTTATGTTTTTTGTCTTCTCAGTTCAACCAATCATTAACAATATTCAAAATTTATATTTTTGCTACTGGTTTGATTTCTTTACGTAAACCCTGGAGAAAATGGCTATTGTAAATTTATGTTTTGGGAATAATATAAATTCTAATCTTACTAGCTACGGAGAGAAAAAAAGAAACTAAAAAATCATTATCAAAATCTAATATACAATGCCTTTATCCTTCCGTCCTTATCACACGAGTTGATAACGTTTGGAGACGGTAAAATCAATATCTCGTGTCCATTACATGAACCCCATGGGCCAAAACATCGAGAAAATAACAAATATGTCCCTCTTGCAGGAAACCGTTACATTGTGTCCACAACGTCTAGGAAAGTAACAACCATTGCTGCACGAGTTGAAAATGTCTTGAATGGCTGAAACAAACTATTCGTGTCTTCTGCATCACGCCAATAACCTTCGCAAGGCACGTAAAAGTGAAATTTTAGATGGGTGATCCGGGCAATTCCAACTATTTTAATGTTTTAATTTATAATTTTTTCACATAAGGTGATTTGTCTATTTTATGGTAAAAAATATCCATCCTTGAAACTTTCTTCAGACGGTCATACTTGTCAAATTTCTTTCATCAAACTGTCAAAACAGGTAAAAATCAGCACTATGTTGGGGCACATGTTCCGGGAATCAACACTATGTTGGGGCACTGTTCCTTTCCTCTCGGATCTTGTAATGAGAGGATCCCTTAGGGGAGGAAAGGGCCTTTTAGGGGATTCTGGTATTCCATCTAATAATTGGTCTACTACAGAGACAAGACTTTATAA
>APFE031526769.1:166336-224267 GCA_000404065.3 Pinus taeda | reverse complement strand
TGCGTAAACGATGGGATCGTTCGATACATGGTTTAATTCAAACTGTCACACCTATCAAATTTCTTTCATCAAACTGTCAAAACAGACATTTGAGTTGGAAAAACCTTCAAATTTAATGGGTATTTGGTTTTGAAAGTCAAATGTAACACAGGAAAAAGCACATATAACAGTTTGTGTTTGAGGTTGGGTTTTAAGCCCCTCACAATATTAATTTTTTGAGACCAACTTTATGTTTGGGGACGGCATATATATGTCATTGTCATATGTCATTCATATGAACAACACATATGTCATTGTCATTCATATCTCAGGAATTGAGGGTTCCCATAGCATTAAATTGTTCGAATTATATGTTTAATTTTTTTGAGGTGTTTTATTACATATATGTGGGTGTCTACTAATTATTATTTAGAAATAGGGGTTTTAAATTTTTAATATAATATTAATAGTTTTTAGATAGATAGGTGGGGATTTAATGTGTTATATTATTTTGAAATTCAATTTGAAATTTAATCTCTAAAATAGTTTTTAAATTTTTTTTTTTTTCCTTTTAATTACAATGATTATTAAAAAGTAATCAAAATGAACAAAGTTTTCATAGAACTAGCACTATGGTATTCAACCAATGATATTGTAAAAAAACCTATTTACATCACTTATTCTATATATTTTCAAATGTATATATGTTTAAACCTATATATTAATTCATTTATAATTGTTAATAATAATAATTTTAAAATAAAGTTATAATTTAATTATTATTTAAAATTATGTTTTGGTGATTATTATGGATTACATGCTTATAGGAATTTATTAGCAATTTATAACTTTTTATTTTAAATAGTAGGAAAACCTATTATAACAAATTGTCAAACCAACACTAGAGACAACCATCACTCTGTTATCAACAAATGTAGGTTGACTAAACGCTATTATTGAAGGAAAATAATGCCATATGTAATTACTCACTCGTGGTATGTTAACATGTTTCCTTATGTCCTAAATGAGCTCTTAGCAAAACAAAAAAGTTACTTGAGGCCCAATTAGCAATTTATAAATTACCAAAACATATTTTATATGAATAAAATTGATTTAGTTATTTGCTTTTGTTTTTTTTTATATTGGTTAAATTAAGATTTCATATATCCAAAAAAATCATATCAAAAGATACCATGTGTTATAGAAATTTTTAAACACACAAATTGGTGGAAAATGAATTTAATTGTATATTAACGATTATGAATGATTGATATAGTGTACATATAAATACAATAAGAAAATTGTTGATTCAGTTTCCATGTTTTATTGGACTCTAATAATTAATCATCGTAATACACACTAACCCAAACTATAATCCCAAGGATTACGTGTCTAACATTCCCCCCTTAATCTAAAGGGATTTATCAAAGTCCAAGAATGAGAGCTAAAAATGCAAAAAAACACATTACATCCAATACTTGAGTAACCTATGTGTTGTTTTTTAGGAGAAAGCCACAAACAATAAACAAATGTGAGAGAACTCAAGGTCTCAACCAGTGATCATTTAAGAATGAACAACAACTATGGAACTATCATAGAAATTCCTCAAACAAACCAGCTTTGGAACTATCAAAGCAGTTCTTGGAACAATTCGTATCTTGGCATCTTCTACCAATGGAAGCGCTCCTTCACAAGTATCATCATGCCAAAAACATGCAATCATATTCATAGAGTATAATGCTCATGGAGCATAAATCAAAACAACTATGTCTAGAAATTTGAATATGATTTCGGAACTTGGGTTCTAGATTGTAGCATTACAAATCTAATTATTTCTGACTTGAGCTCACTTGATATATCTTCGAACCTCTAGCAGACCATCATTTCCATACATTTCCCCTAGTCAGATACAGGGTGAGAAGATGAAGTAATCTTCACTGAAACACTAGTCAATAATCTCAAGCATATCTTGTGGTATGACTTCTAAATCTTTCTAGTTGTTTTAGACCAATCCCAAGAAGCTATCCATCCAAAATTATTTTTCTTTCTTGTAGTAGTCTTATTTCTAAAACATCTATCTAAATGATGATCATTCTTTCTACAATGTTCACACAGATGAAGATCATAACAATGATATTTATCATGTCCAACTCTGTCACAATATTGACATCTAACAATTTGTTGTGGGACAACATCATCTAAGATTCCAATACTATGAAATTGTATAGGTTTTGAAAAAGCAGGCACATGAAAAAAAACATCTTTATCATATCCCACACTAGTTCTATTTTGTTGTGCATAATTTCTTCCCAAGGTCTAATGAATGTCTTGGGAACTATAGGTTTCACATTTGTATGCAAATGACCCTTACATGCACTTCCCTTGTTGGAACACTGAACATGAGTTTTAGCTGCATCCAAATTTTCTTCTGGAATGGTTTGATCCATATCTAACTCAAACTAAGAATTGCTCTAAACAAAAATTAGTTCAGAATAACATCTCTTTTGTAGTAGTTCATCTTGTTGGAATTGGGACTCAAGATCCAAAAAATAAATTTTTCTCTTACCATTGTGCAAACATGTTCAGATGTCAGAGAGTGTGTCCTTTCTGATTTTGACATTGTTCTAAATAGTAGATGACATTAGACTACTTCATAAATCTAACAAATCATTGAGTTTAGCCATTTTCTCCAACTTCCTATCAAAGAAAACTTGCAATAAACTTTGGAAAGGGTGTTGAGTTCAACTAAAAATGCACGTGCTTACAATGCAAATCAACTAGAAATTCAACGGAATTTAAAATTCCCAAGGGAAAACTGTTAAGGTGAAAATAAATATCCACTCATACAATTCAGGCATATCTTACTGCCACCACTCAATCTCTATGCAATATTTTATTGGGCTACTATTACATATTAATTTTATAGTAAATATGAAATTCAAGTTTATAAATTACTTCTCTAACTCGCTTCGATACAATATTAAACTGATTCAAAGAAGAAGCTAAGAAAAAATCAAAAACTGCAACGATTCACTGATAGATGTTAAGGTCTAGAATTTCAAAGCTCAGAATTATATTGTAGTAGTATGATGGAAGGTGTAACAACTTGATACTATTAAATGAATGTTTGATAGTGTGTAGTGGATTAAAATAAATTACACATCAAAGTGTGCAATGGATTGGGTAGGTCATCAAATTAGATGTTAATAAATATAAATTGGTGGAGAAAACAACTAGTGGTAGTCTTACCAAGTGGGTCCCAATCCCTGGGAGCGACACCTGTCCCTCATAGATTCTACGTGGGATTCACTATTTGACAACATGCATGTAAATCTTCCTCTCCATTATCAAGGGTACCTTACCCACTTTTTTTCTTCTTGCAATGGTCATAGCGATGCTCATAATTCAAAGAATATAAGTCTGCATTATGAAATATAAACAATTCATAACAAATTTATATCAACTGCCCTACCTTTCAAAATTCAAGTTACCAGCTGCTAAGGCTTTCCAAATTCAGTCATATTTAAATCAACACAACATTTAACCAAACATAACCATGCTTCCATCACATATACTCCTTCAAAACATAGGTTAACACATAGATTAATTTGCACAACGCCAAAACTGTATATCAAGAATATTCAACACATACTAGTCTTTGATTCACGGACAACCTTAATGTTGAGAAGTTTAGTCAAGGAAGGAGAGAGCTAGAATTTTTTTGGAACATAATTCATTTCCAATAAAATAGGTCCAGTTAATTCCTTGCTACATTTCCGCTTTATCTCAAACCCTTCACCAGAAGTTAGCAATCTCTGTCAATTTTATTTAATGAGCAGAACAAATTGCACTTCATGAATGAATGATGTATCTAAATGGATTCTTTATCTAGGGTTCTAGGTCATCCTTCAAGTAGCTTCATCAAGCAAATGCATAAGTACTTCACTTTATAATGGGAACATCGAATAACACTCCGCATGCGAATATTGTCCTAAGCACCGTGCAACTCAGTAGGGAACGTACATAGTTCTAATTGCTTTGAAATTAATTACCATCTTTGAGATTTAACCAAAAGTTTTGAATAATATTTCGTTCGAATTAGCACCCAAAAATGCATTTTCTTGCGCCAATGGAAAGAAATTTTATCCCTGCTACAAATCTTCAAGAAACAAGAATGCAAATATTTTATATTCATTATTTCATATCATATCAATCAACTCAAAAACCAACAAGAAATAATGACTCTCCATTAAATCACTCATGCACGCACAAATAAGAAGTAAGATTGTTCTGTCTTTAAATAATACATATCAATTGTCTAGAGACAACAAATTTCTTCTAGACATTTGCAATGGGGTCAAGCATTATTTTGATTTATAATGCTTTACGTCGGAAGCTTGTGTAGGGTGACGACGCATACAAAGATGAACCTCATGGCAGTAATTTCAAATGGCCTAATCTGAAAGTCGATTTCATAATGATGGAAAGAGGGTTCTATGTCAATCGGGACAGGAGGGTAATTGGAGCTATTTTTGGTGTAAATGTAGTTAATCATTTCTATTTCAGGATGGAGTTGTGTTCAAGACCATGGGAATGCCATCACATCAAGAGACCCAAATCATCAAAAATTTAGTTCAAAGACACCCTTGAATGGGCAATAAGCTCAAACAATGTGCACAACTTCACCCACAAAGGCAACAGAAATGAATCTCATACCATAATCTACAGTAATAAATCATGATTTGACCCAAAAATTCCCAATCAACCTTGTACTAGATCTTCATGAATTTAAATAAGAAAACAAATAGGTTTATAATTACCTTCACCAATGATTTCTCATACCTACGATCATGACCATCTCTGCTTGCACAAATATTGTACGATCACCGCTACATTGAGGTGGATCCATGTGGGAATTCTACATAAATTCCTTCTCTTGCTCGATGCTCTAGATGGCCACAAAACTAGTGGCTCATTCTACTTGACATAGCAGATTAACCATGCTCTTGTACCACTCTTAAACAGAAAAATTGGTGGAAAATTAATTCAACTGTATATTAAGGATCATGAATTATGTACATAGTGTACATATAATTACCACAAGAAAACAATTGATTCAGTTTCTATGATTTCTTGGACTCTAATAACTAGTCATCATAATACACACTAACCAAATCTATAATCCCAAGGTGTCTAACAAGAATCATATTAAAGGTGCAGTGTATTATAGAAACCGAAAAAATCATAAATTGTGAGTTCTTAAGTGTGAATGATCATGCCTTTGGTACCCAAATATCAGATAAATCTCCTGCTCTGAATGGGTTTGAATATGTCATGAACGCTTGGAGATTAATATAATTAACATCACTTTGTTTTCTTCCTTCCCAATTCATTAGGTAACTCCGTTGGCTCATCTAGTAAGATTTAATTCACTGGGGTTTGATAGTGAACGACACTTTCTTACTTTTTTCTCCACATAGTTGCTTTTACCTTCAAAATTTTGGAGTAGATAGGATAATGGTAGCCCTCATTCATTTATCTAAAGTTTAAGACACACACGACACATTTTTTTTGTTGCTTGTAGTAGATCTAGGTTTAGGATGGTTAAGAGAGAGGATCACGTTTTGAAATTATACTCAAGAGAAGGCCATCTACTGAAAGTAATTAATATCAAAGTTGGCCTAACCATAATGGAAGGGCTAGAGGGAGTCTTCGAGCATTTGATTTCCACTCAACTTACATGTTTGTTGTTTCTCTTCATTTGCATGCTTATTTTTGTAATTCCCAATTTCAACAATCAGTGCATCACTAAAAGAGATGAATGCGGCTGTGTTCGTCACTAACTCCAAAAAAGAATGTACTATGCTTTGTTTCTCCCAATAAAACATTTTTTGTTAGATTTTATGGAGTGGGTAACAAATGTTTTTGCCACATGGTTTGGAATGGATTACTGTGATATCAAGCCCTCGATCATACTTTTAGACATGAAATTTTATCCAAAGGTTTATGACTTTAGGTTAGCAAAGCTGGTAGATAGAGACCAGGCATTCTTCTTTTCCACAATTAGAGGCATGCGAGGCTACTTAGTAGTAGAGTGGATAATGAATATGCCAATCACAAATAAGGTGTATGTTTATAGCTTTGGGATTGGTTTCTTAGAGATGATAACTAGAAAAATGTCGTTATCCATTTCAATCGTCCAAAATTATAGACATTTGTTGTAGTGGGTGTTTGCAATGATGAGGAAAGGGAGAGGGATTGAGCACAACTATGAATGGAGCAAGAAAAGGATGTGAGACCTTCCATAAGCTAGGTTGTAGAAATTATTTCTCAACTGGACAACTTTACGCAAGTAGATTCCATGTTTCCTGAGGACTCAACTACTTCATTTCAAATTTTCTCTTCCTCCTCATAAGAAAAAATGGGTCAATCCTCTTCCCCCTCTTAAGAAGTGGAAAGTTAAACTAGGGAAATAGAGAAAATTCCTTTTCAAATACTTACATGCATATTTTCTTCATGGTCGTAATAATTTAATGATAAATAGCCTTTTCATGTATACGTATGCATGTCATTTCCATCATTTCATCCACATTACAAACTTAACGAGATTAATAGCTGCAATGCAACAAAGTCTCTACCTCTCCTGCTATCGATAATTAATTGATTAAAGATTGTACAGTGTGCAAAGTCTCCTTACAAATTTGTCTCCACAATGAAAGCTATTCACACAGTGAAATATTTACACATAAGCTTCAACAGGTAGTTTAATTGACACACGTACTCATTACAATCGAGAAAAACAACAACTGGAATACAAGATTGTGTGGAGCTTTGATTGTGTGGAAAATACCCGCACAAGCAAAGCTTTGCACATTGTTTTACATGAAAATCTTCGTACACTATTTAAAAACTTTAAACACCAGTTGTTTATGAATGTTTATTTTACAAACCTTTCTTTCCAACAAATGAAAAAAAAATCAATGCCACGTGTTCCTAAATGCTTAATTTTACATGATTTGAAATAAATGAATAACTGGGGAGTCGACGCTAAGAAATAAACCTTGAAATATTTACTAGACTTGTGCAGAGCTTTTCTTATGAGGAGATTCTTATTTCACTATGCATCCATTTCTGCACAAGTACAACCACCTTCGCACAACTACTTTCGTACTCAATAATGCCTTTAAGTCAATCATTGACATTTGAAGTTGTTAGCTTGTGAAATACGTTCTTGGATAATAATGAAAAAAAAAAATTGTATATTTATTATGATTTAACATTATTAAATAATAATTGTAATAGTTAGGCCTTGTGCAGAGATTCGATTTTCATTGTGCAACCACTTTTGCACATGCATAATCACCTCTGCTAAGGGACTTTCCTACTCAACAACATTGCTTTCTTCGAACAACCACCTCTGAACACACTTGTTCTGAATATCCACCTCTACACATGCACAACCACTTCCGCACACCTACTCCAAGCTCTACGCACATGCATTTGTTCTCCACAGATACTTTGTCTGAGCAACCACCTCCAACTTCCTCTGTGCAACTAATTTTGTACACATGCTATATATAGTAGTCATTAGATTCAACATTATTAAATAATAGGTATTACAATTGGGTCGGAAGTCGGTTCTATTGTTTGGAAATGACAACATAATGCTTTCAAATATGTGTGGAAGGTTGGTGTGTGGAACAAGGAACATAAATCTCCCAACTCACATACTTTCACACTTCGACATGGCACAATCACTAAGATATTTCTGTCTTGCGAATATCGTTAGATCTATTACATTATTGGCAATATTTTAATAACAAATAATGCATGTCTCTGAATTTCAAATATTGTCAGTCAATTTGCATAGAAGTCTGAATAAAATGTATCATTAAATAAATTTGATTTTGTTATAAAGCTAACTTAATTTAATTTAATTTATATCTATGATTTTTAGGTTTATAGTTTTTTAAGTGGGGCTTTATTTGTGCGAAGCTTTCACTGTGTAGAAGAAGCTTTCTTTGCACATTGAAACTTTTCATTGTAAGTTCCGCACAGTGATAGCTTTGTACTAGCGCAACCACATTTATTTTATAAATGTGGTTGGTATACGGTAATAGGCATATATTAATCAATCACATGCACAACCACATTAGTAAATGTGGTTGAAATACACAGATAGGCATTAGTTTTTATTGTTATTATTAATTCATTAATAATTAAAATTAATATCATTATTAATATATTAATCATTTATTATTATTTATTATTATTATATTATATTAATTAATTAAGATGATTATCATTGCTGATATATAAATTAATATTTATTAGCATATGACTCATTATTATTATTAATCATTAATATTTATTATTATTGTTATCATTATTATTAAAAATCGTGTGAGTAAAATTAAACCTTTTGAATTTTAATATTAAACCGAAGTCATAAATATTAAAGCCAATAGATTAATATTAAACCAAAGCGATTTATACATATATAAACCCTAATTAAAATTATTATGATTATTAATATATTAATCATTATTAATATGATTATTATTTATTAATATATTAACATTATTTTTCCAAAAGAAAAATCGTAATTTTATTCATATTGAGCAAAATTACATGTTGTAGATGCTACATTAGCATATGTTGTATAAACTTGTTCTGATGCACAGGATCTAAAAAAGGCAATAAATTATGAACTATCTAAGCTTTCCTACCTTTCCTTTTTTCCACTTTCTGCCAACCTCCAGTGTTGGAAGTGTATGTTACAATGGACATTTCTGTCTCTTTGGTAGTATTTGGGGTTTCTTTGTTTGAATCTGAGCTTTTTGTTGAGTTTATTTGCTTGTTGCCACCGATTTCCTTCCCTGGGATGAGTTGCTCATTTTTCTGTTGTGGGTTAGTTGTCATTGGAACTAAAGCGGAGCAGTTCTGGTTCTCATCATTTTGTGAGTTTAGTTGGGTACCTTGTTCATTGAAAGCTGAAATATTTCCTGGGTGTTCTGCTTCTTGGAATGTGGTGTTTGTGGTATTTTATGCATTTCCTTCCTCTTCTATATCATCTAACGGAGAGGCTGAAAACTGCCATCCTTTAGGCTTTGGTGGTTGTCTTCTTTTCTTGTCTTTTTTATTTTGTGGGCAAGCACTTTATAGATGACCAGGTTGATGACAAATGCGACATTTGAAGGCAGCGTTTTCATAATCAAGAGATTGGGACCATTGCCTTTCGTTGTGGAATAAGAGAATGCAGTCTGGTAATCCTTGACTGAGATCAACCTCCATGTAGATTCTGGCGAAAGTGTAGATATCCTTGGTAAGACGCTCACTGTCTACTTTTAAAAATTTCCCAAGAGCATTACCAATGCCTACTAATACTTTGATGTGCAAAAAAATCCAGAGGTAGGTTATATAGTTTTACCCACACAGGCATTTTGGAGACCACCATGGTGTTTGGATCAAATTCTGCAAACTATGATGTCAAGAAAAGGCCAACATTACCCCAGAACCATGGTCCCTCATTCAATGCATATTCCTTATCATTCACTGTGTAGAATTTGACAATGAAGAAACCTTTTGAGCATAGGTGTATATCACAGTTTTCTGTTGATATGGAGTAAATCCATTGAATTAGGGCTTCTCGTTTGGGCCAAAACCTGTTAAATCTCCATATCATTGCTTTTGATAAAAAATCATCATGTATTTCATTTACCTCAGGGATAACGATCAATAGAGAAGGGTTTTGAGTTGTTTTTTCGACGATGTAGGCACCAGGAGTCGTGGCTTGTTGTTATGGTTCCATTTGAGGCCCCATTTTCCCTTTTACTGCATCTTAGAAAGAAATAGGTCCTTTGGAGCTTGTATTGGAGCAGCCACCACGGAGTCCTGTATTGAGGTAGATAGTTGAGTCTCTGCCTATGTCATATTCTTTTAGCTTGTATTCCTCCTGCAATACTTTTCCTGTGTGGGCCAAGAGTTGTTTGCAAGGTGGAATGCCCATCCTTTCTTGTATCCTCTGTTTGAGGGTTTTGATCTTCTCCCAGCTCCCTATTCTTAAGCATACTATGTTTCTTTCTATGGATCTGATAAAAAGGGTAATTTGTTTACCTTCGAGCAGCTCTGCTACCAGAGCTTCAAGATCCTATGGTGAGCTGATCACCACTTCCTTTCATTCATGTTCAATCGCCAAAGCGTGTTGTAGATCTGGGCTGATTTGTTTGCAGGCTCACGGTACCCACCAGTATTCGCCATATGCATGCCAGAGGTAAGCCATATCCCGTGGCTTTATATGCCTTTCTGCCCTCAAACAATATATCATGGCTACCTCTACTCCGTTGATGTCATGAAACTTCGCCCTAGCGCCCCATTTTGCATACTGTGGATAACGCCAATCCTTAGGCTGGGGAATACCCTGCAAGTGTGTTGTCTGACCAATCCTCTTCATGTCCAGAGCAGCAGTGAGGGTCTCAGTCCAGATCTCCATTGCATATTTCCTCTGCCCCGACTTCCTCCATTCATCAAGTTTTCCAGAAAGACCAGATTTGTATTTTATCTCTAGATCCGCGGATTTGCAGAGAGTAAGCCCAAAAATAGTGAATGCTTCCAAATCTGACCAATGCGGCATTTGATTTGTGTGCTGGTTGAACCCATCTGATGATATTTGACCTTCTTGATAGCTATGAATTTGATCTAAAACAAAGTCGATCTGGTGATATTTTCGGTAGGCTTGCAGTTCGTCATCAGTTGCAGCTCCCTCTTGCAGTTCGTCATCGATTGCAGCTCCCTCTTCTAGCCTGTTGTGGCAGCTATGAGATTCCTCCCTTCCACCTTTATTATGTCCCAGATCTCTGGGAAAAATAAAAGCTCCGTTGCAGGGACTATGTACAGAAACCCTTGCCATCCCTGCAGTGATGATGGTTATGCAGGGGTTTGCCTCTAATGATGTCACCAAATTTTTGGGGCTTCTGTTACGCATATACGGATCTAAAGTGCTTGGCTCCATGGGAACCATTATACAACTTCGGGTACCAGATCCCATTTCAGGTGGGTGCATTTCAAGTGTGTAGAACCAAGAGTGTATTATTCTGTCAGTTCCCTCACCATCCAAGTATGAGTCGGATCCATGGATAGATCTGACCTCGATATGCATCTGCAGGGAAGGATATCAAAATATGGGCAAAGAAACATGTAGAACTCTGTCTGGACAACTTAGATCCATTGATAGATCAGTTTTAGGGCCCAAAAATACTTCAACCAGAGGGTGTGAGTTGTAGATCTTCTCAGCCCTAACATCCAAAGCGTAGCCAAAATTGTCATCAGTTAGAGGTTTGATACATCGAGTACCAGATTCGCGAAGAATGGTAGAGCCATAAGCCCTCACCTCTCTGCATATGCCAGTTCTCACCATCGCTCCTCCTGTGCTATGCACGCTTCTCCCTTCTCTAATATATTAACATTATTATTATTATTATTAATTAATTAAAACTATTATCATAATTAATATATTAATTAATATTTGTTAACATATTAATCATCATTATTATTAATCATTAATAATTGTTATTATTGTTATCATTATCATTCATGAATAAAATTAAACCTACAGATTTTAATATTAAACTAAAGTGATAAATATTAAATCTAAACAATTAATATTAAACCAAAGTGATTTATATTTATATTATAAACCAACATATATAATCCCTAATAATAAACCCAAACAATTTTTATTTTAAGCCAACATATACAAACCCTAACTATATGATGTCTGAGCATGATCCACCATGGTTCAGCTTGATGCATTTCCACATGAACACAATCTTTTATTATCTATAAAAAATAAATAAAATTACAATGAAAATATGTAAAAAATTATCTCTTTTTTGTCCCTTCTTTTTTAAATATTTTAAATTTTTATTTTTATTTTTTCTATAAAAGAAAAATCAAATAATGACCATTTAAAGAAATTTCTCTACTTTTCTTGCCTTCTTTTTGTAAATAATTATTTTATTCAAAAATTCTAAAAAACGAAATTGAAACATTAAAAGTAAAAATAAATAAATAAATAAAATGTAAGTCAGAGGTGAGAGGTCAGACCTTTTTATTTCATCAAAACACCACTGACCTTGTTGACATTATCTAAACTATGGCCAGTCGGACCTCTCAAATACCTACACCTGTCTTACCTCAGCTACGTTCTACGTAAGGGTCACGGGCTTCAGTTGCATACAGTTTATTATAACACTGTCCTGACTTCCAATCACCTTACTTACAACCACTATCTGACTTCTACCTACTCGACTTCTGAGGTTAGAGGTCGGGCCTTTCTATTTCATATAAACATTTGACAGGTTTCTGACTCTCTGACTCCTACTACAGTGGGATGGGGCAACATAGTTGAATGTTCTTCACACATGACCTCCCGATTACTAGAATTTGTCTTATCTCGACCATGTTGGAGGTCAGGGTTGCGTCATTATTAACATAAAATTGAATTTAACAACATGTTGACTGCTTGACTTGCTTCTGCCGCGACAAGGCATAAAATATTTTATTAATAGGTTTGTGTGCCAACCATAATTTTCTTTTATGTTTCTTTATGTTTTTTTAAAAAAAACTCCCAAATGGAAATCCGTTATGTTTCCAAAAAACATTCCCTAAACTCTAACCATGCAACCTTGCCTTAAATTTCACATGCAAATGGTTGAAATGTCTCGGCACTTGAATGAATAATTACCACGTTTCATGTGAATTTATTGTTGCACCTCCTAAGGGTAAAAATAAAATTTAGAAACTTTCCTACTTTTCACTTTCTATTTTGTAATCTCTTCTCCACACCTTGTTTATAGTGGTTCCCTAAAGCGTATCAATCATTTCAAACAAGCAAGTTAAAATTCATTGCAAGACTTGTAATTTCTAGTAAGCATGCATTGTCATAGAGAATTACACTAGTAAATTTTATATATATCATAGAAAGATAGATTTTTTTTATTGATTTGAAGGGCATAAAATGGGTAAGAAAGGTAAATATAGAACATCACAGAACAATATTCAACACATTAATGTATGATTAAGGGAGCCAAAAATCTAGAACCAAAATATTTCAATGTCAACACAACTCTCATTTTTGACACCACCTTCAAAACCCAGATGGCAGGTATGACAAAGTGGGGAGAATTTTATAACTTATTTGAGAATAGAAGTTGGTTAAATTTCAAAACTTCATGTGAGAACAAAAACACTAAGTTTGAAAAAATCAGAGGTACAAAACTCCACAAAGTTGCTTCTAGAGTGATTTTTTTTCCCTATTATGACATGGTTGCATGGGTCATGTAACAACTAGATTTTCCTACCCACACTATAATAGACTACATCAAAATTGTTATAGAATCTTCGAGCCCGCAAGTTCTTTTAGCGATCTACAAGTTTAGTTCTGAATTTTTCTTAGAACTTAATTTCTGGATAACTTCAACTACACAATATTCAAGAAGTGTGAAGGGAATTATGATAATGTTTTCAAACATTGGTTGCGAGAAGATAGACAAGGGTTCAAACGTAAGGCATCAAAAGAATATCTGATTTCCATTTTCAAAATATTCATCAGTTTCCTCATCAAAATGTTGTCCCATCTATATAGAGAGAAAGACCCTAAGCATTGCAAGCTGTGATGGATGACTTTAATGCACAGCCTACTCAATGATTCAAATCATTTCAATTGGGACAAAATTCTTTCTTGGAATTTAATAGATGCCCTTATGTTTTCCATTTTGTCTCCTCTAGGATATGACCAATTGTTTTGTGTGTCAACCTATATTATGGATATTATAATTGCTCCTATTTTGTTTCGTTTAATGAAATGGAATTAACCATTTGATCGACAACTACCTATTCATAATTATGCACCTATTTTATGGGAAAGTAACTACAAATTCTATTTTTATGACATTTCTAATTACATAATGATCCCATTCCATCAGATTCTATTTGGAGGAAACCCTCCTAGGGTTAGTGAAGACCTTAAAGAGGAATTAGAAGAAATAGGATACCATTTCTGGAAGAATTATTCACAAATATCAGAGTCTATCGAGGTGAAGTTGGTCCCCATCTTATTCCTAGATTTATTCCAAAGAGGATCACCTTAAGAGAGTCATCCAAACTACCTTGAATGGTCAAGCTCACAAATTGAGCAAACTTTAGAAGAAAATCTAGTCAAACTTCTCAATTAACTTTAGAAACGTATGCCTCAAGGATCGAGGACATGCATTTAAGAAGGCTGGGAAACTCAACCATGTTTGGTTTTATTCATTTGCCCTTCATGACTATTAACCTCAAATAATCATCAATGACCATTGTAGGGCTGTTAGCTACATCAAAACCTACACACACCAGTAGCCTCGTTTTGATGAAATTTTCATTAAAATTGATAATTTTCACCAAGATTTTGAAGGCGGACAACTATTGAGTAGGGGGGATAGAAGTAAACTGTAAGAGTTTTAACAAAATATTTATGAGGACTTCCTTAACTAGAAGAGTCTTCATACTAATACTGCAATTGAAGAGATCAAATCTGTTGAGATTCTAAAATACAATTTCAATGACATTGTTTCAGACCCAGTTTCCTCTTCTCCAAAAACAGAAGAATCCTAATCTATGCCTATTTGTATGCAAAGAATTTGAATAAATGTTAAAGATGTTCTATTACAATTTTCATACAAATTATTTGATAAAATACCTCAAATAAAAAAATCAAAAGTTGCATGATCGAATGTTATATTTACTTAGAATGCTAAAAGTGGAATCATAGAAATGTTTCTCATTTGATTTCATATAAAATGATTGACAAAATTTCTACAAGAAAAAGATTAATTAATTTGTTTTATACAAAATATTTGAAAAAAAGTTTACATGTAAAAAGTTTGACAAAATGTATGAGAGATGAAAATCATTTTTTTATGGATAAATTTAGTAGGTTTACATGACAAAGTGGTATCAAAGCTAATTGGTAAGCTCTTGAATAAAAAATAAATCGATAGCCCATTTCCTTAATTAGGAATCAAGGAATTCAGTATAGTACAAAGTTGTATAAAATATTATTATGAATCCAACACAAAGAAAAAGAAAATTTTAGGTACCCTGTAGTTCCTTTGTAAGTCATTGAGGGAAATGTGTATGTTACAAAGTGATATCAGAGTTGATTGTTAAGCTTGCAGAGAATAAAAACAATTCATACTCTGTATCCTTAATCAAGCATTAAGGCATTGAGTATGTTACAAATTTCATAACTAACCACTAAGAATTTAGTATTGGTCATTAGTTGTTAGAAAATAGAGTTCTTGATTAACTACACCAAAAGGTTTTCAAAGATAAACAACTATAACAATGGATAAACAAGCATAAAATATCATATACTCCAATAAGTTAGTAAATAACATAGAAAAAATCATGAGAAAGTATAGACACCAACCCAGGTAAAGATAATCCCAGGAACTATATATGCTACTCTTATAGCCTCATTTACTCTCCTATAGATTACATGCAAGGAATCATACTTCACCTTGTTAAATTTATTTTCCCAGAGTTCTGATTATTTATATTGAAGTACTTTGAAATTCAAGATGATGGCATGTTGCTAACAATAAAATGATTTTTTTTTCGAGTTCCATACATTATTTGAGTTCAATTTAGTTCTAAAAAATACTTCATCACCTTGGAAATAAAACTAAGTGTAGGGATCCAATCACAAAGGAAATTCCCTTCACACCAATAGATACTTATGTTGCCATTGAAGTTTTTGTAGATGTTGTAGGGAAGATTTTCGCTATGGAAAACAACCCTAATTAACTTTTTCTATGGAAAAATAAACCTTAATGAGATATAGCAAGTTCAGGTTTTGCTATTCATGGTTCAAGAATATTGAAAAAGTAACATGTTATAGAAAATCAAAACTTTGTAATTATTCATAAGTGTGGTAACTAAATACAAAGTACAGGCCCTAGTTGTAATACCCATATTCAATGCCTAGATTTTAAATAGCATATATATGTGGAACTACGTTGGTAAGTTGAGACACACTTAATAGGATGGTGATCCAAGAACATTTTTTGAGGGCCATTATGCCCAGGTACACATGTGTATATGTTATTAGAAACCAGTACAATAATGAGAGAGGGGGTGGGGGGCGTGAATCAGTATTGTAGGAATCTTAACAATTTCTTTTACTTCTAACAATATTAGGACACTAAGAAATATTTCAACAATTAATAGATATGAGAGTGACAAGAAATAATATTAGTAACATAAGAAACAAAAAAAATCATCAACCCATTCTTCAATTCCTTCAAAAGGCAAACTACAACTTGCTATTACAAATTTCTCTGGCTACAACCAACGAGAATATACAACTCCTTGATTTATCATCTACAAGTGAATGGAGCTACAACCCCAAATATTTACAAGCACCTACTAGAAAGAGCTACAACATGTAATCTGCAAGCTATGACTTGATTGAAATAAATGATTCATTTTTAATCCATTTTCACACTAGAACCATGAATGCCAAATCCACACAAAACGATTAAATTTGTCTCGTCACACACTCACCAAGACACCTTTAGCAACCTATGATTGCTGAGAAATCCACCATTAGACAACAACACCAATTCATCTCACTCACACAAATGTCTTACACAAAGTTATTAGAATTACTCATTCGATTTTGCTTATAGAGAATCAGGCTTGATATTTTTTACTTTTGTGTTTTTTTGTTAACTTCACTTTAATCCTTACATGAATATTTAATTTTTCCTTTGTATTGTTCATTTAAATCTTGTAGATGTTCTCTTCAAGTTCTCAATCATTGATCTCCTGTTTTTGTATGTTAAACTGATTTAACCTGCTTATTCTGGAAATCTGGAACTTTTACAACTTTTAGCTACAGTTTACAAAATTTGGCATATATATAAACATGGAATTTCTACCAAACTACCACTTTAAATGTCCATGCCACCATATATACTACCAAATATAGCTATATGGCCCTAAGCACCTGTGTATTGGCTCTTTTGGCCTATAAGACCATGGGCCATGACCTTGGAATTCATCATTAACCACTTATGATGTTATCCATTTCCCTTTGAAGCCTTGAAGGATTATTTCCTTTATAATTATTCTCTACCCTTGGTCTTCTCATTTCATGGGACCAAGTGTTGGTGCTTGGTTCGTGGCACCTTTATCTCAACATTTTTTTATTGTGCCTTTTAAATACCTCCGGGACTATGCTGCAGGGATGACATGGCTCGTGGGGGCCCCTTGCCACCTTCTTCTATTGCTTACTAACTCCAACTGTATCTTTCCATTGTGTCCTTGCTCTATCATCTAGGCCTTTCCTTTTGTGTGCCTTTTTAAAATCCTCTGGGGTCATGCCATAGGGATGAGTTGTACCAAGGGGAATCCTTCACACTTCTCATTGGTTTTTGTTGTCAATTGTCAATGTTGACATTTCCCACAACTCCTTCACCCCACTACTTCCTCTACATTCTTATATTTTCCTTCTAGGGTAACATCATAGCAATAGTGTGTCCCAATGGGGTCCATTATTGCATCTTCACCCAATCAATACTAGTTCCGAACTGAGTTGGTTTTGACAATGGCCACATTAGTCTAACACCCAATCATCGTATCAATCTTTCACATGCATCGCTCAAACCTTTCAAGGTCTGGGTTACAAGATTTCATCATGTTGTGGTCATTAGGGACACCTGGCGCCTCTAGATTGGTGACACATGTCACCAGGTAATGGACTATTTAGGTACTTGAAACCCTTAAATCTGCATAAGATCTATCCACCTTTCATTGGCCTTCTGTTGACATCATCATCAACCATTTATATGATAGCAAGTATCTCACTTAAACAATCCCAAAGATTAACTTTTGTTCACTCTTTTAACCTCCATGATCAACCCTATGAGATGAGCTATCACGGGGCTCCACCTTCGACCAATAATTTACTACCATGTGTTCTCTTATTAGAGGAGAGAGAAAGGGTCATAAAACCTCGTAATGTGACAAATTTCTTTGTTAAATTATTTTAATAAAACCACTAAGTTCAAGCCCGCTATGCCTCTTCTTGTACCACATTTCTCAGTCATGCTCCATCTAAGGCTTGCTCTCCTGTGTATTCTTGAAACTTTCAGGATTATTCTTTGCGAGCGTTGTTGTCATAAATGACCTGCCTACCTTAAACACCGCCAATCAACATGCTTAGCAATATTTCCATAGCCATGCCCTCCATGGCTCACGTCATATCGCTAGTTCACTTAAGCACTCATTAAGGTTTTTCCAGGATAGATCCATTGGGCTACCTCCATTGGGTTGTGTTTTTATGTGGGTTCCACCTTGACCAAATCAACATGCTCACTGCTACTACATTGTATACTCCACATTTTCTCGACTCTTTGGATAATGGATCCTTTACTCACTCTGCTGAAAGGCTCCATCACATTTGGAAATGATGTTAAACTAAACATGCTCTAAAGGGTCCTCCAACCAACTTTATCTCTGCACTCTTTTGACTTTGGGATCCTAAACTTTGAATGGCTCTAACTTTTATTCTAGGAGGCCATTTTTTATCTTCCACATATGACTGGAAAGCTCGTTTTGAGATTTAGCCATCTTAGTGGGTTCCAAATACATTTAGAATGATATGTTGTACAACAAATGGCACCAAAGTATCTGCACCTTTACCAGTTTCTTCACCAATATGTTTGGAAACATCTGAGCCTTGCAACATCGTTACCATCATTTTCTTTTCCCAAGCCATCAATGCTTTACATTTTGACGGATTTGACATATAAATTTCTTTCAGCTGCTCCTCTTTTTAACCACACTTGAGCAGGTATTTGTCCAACTTGGAATACTAAGCCCGAGGGGCTTGCTTGATACCATGCAAGGCCTTGTTAAGCTTGCAAACCTAATCAAGATTCTCTGTCAGCTGAAAACCATATGGTTTCTCTATGTAAACTTCTTCCTATAATTTTTCATTTAGAAAGGCATATATGACATCCATTTGATATAGTTTGAAATTTTTGAAAAAAGAAAATTCCAAAAACATTATGATTTCCTCTAATCTAGCAATAGGAGCAAAAGTTTCATCATAATCCAAACCTTTAATCTTAGCATAACCTTTACGTACCAATCTTTCCTTGTTTCTTACCACTTCTAGACGGTCATTTAACTTATTTCTGAAGACCCAGTTCATGCCAATAACATTTTTGTTTGTTGGTCTTGGAACAAGTTCCCATGTCTAATTTCTCTCAATTTGGTCCAATTCTTCATGCATAGATTTTAACAAGTTTTCATCTTGACTAGATTGTGCAACATCCAATGGTTCCTTCATGGACAATAGGGCTACATGTGCTTTCACAGGGGAATTTGAAAAATTCCTTCTTGTCTTCACACTTGAATATATTTCACTAACAATATAGTTAGCTGGGTGATATTTTTGCATACAGCTTTAAGGATCCTTGGGTGTGTTATCCATGATAACACCTAAGAATACTTTGTCAAGTTTGTTGGTCAAATAAATTAGGGTTTTCAAATTTTCTCAAAATAAATTTCATGATCATAGGGTTTTTTGGTCATCATTTCATGATGTGGGGTCCATCTAAGTTCAAATAGGGTCAATCATAAAAGTTCAAATTCCAATCTTTCATGTGGGTCGGGTTTATTTGTCCATAACTGGAATTTTGTCAATTTTATAGAAATACGTAGCAACTCCAATTATGTATACTGGGGATTTTCTATGAAAGTTCATGACAATTCTGTAGTGAATCCGTCTTTTTGAATACCTATCCCGCTACAAAATTGCAATGAAGTGCACAACTATGCGCAGCAGTGAAGTAATGATTCTTGAGGTTTAAAAAGTGTGATTGGTCAGTCTTGTGATCAGTCATGATTACACTTTATCAATCTTTGTCCATTTTCCCTATATATTGACACCACATAGCTCCTTGCAACGCTCGTTCTTTTGTATTTTAGTTTGCTGCCATAAGCTTCAAGCTATCAAAGAATTCTTTTGTTGTCTCTCACATCGGTCTAGCTCTCATAAAGGTCTTGATGTCTCTAGGTTAGGGTCCATTGCTGTCTAGTTGTGTCTAGGTTGATTTGCAGGTGGAAAGAAGGTCACAAGGAGGAACCCTACGTGTTGCAGCCATGGCGCAAAGGAAACAATATAAAGGAGGATCAATGGTGTGTTAGAGCCCATGGATATGAAATTGTTGGAGGAATACGCTACCTCTGTTCAAGTGTTTGCCAGCATGGGATGCCTACATTTTTGTCAAAAGATACAGGGTTTCCATGCGCAAATTGCTAAAGATTTTACTGTGAATTTCACAGGAATAGAAACAAAATTTGGTCTTCTAAACTATGCAGTGTCTCCTGACATGATTTCCCATGCTACAAGGATCCCTAGGTCAGGAGAAGTATGGTTTAAAGTCCAAAAGATCAAGCTACAAAACTATGATGAATTTCTCAAAGAGGAACACAAAAGTATTGATATGGCTACATGCATTCCCAAAAATTGCCTTAAAGAACATTTCTCCAAGCTCTTAATACTCATTCAGAAGTACTTCACATGTGAAGGAAGATTCAACATGGTGTATCAGTATCATTTTAGATTGCTACTTCATTTCACTAGTAAGCAACCTCTAGACATTCCATTTTATCTGTTTAGAAGTTTGGGAAAAATGGCAGACAAGGTTCAAGCCAAGCCTAATGCAAGTGACACCTATGTTTTTCATCATGGCCTTATTAAGCTACTAGTTGTAGATGAGCTAAATAGGTTAAACAAAGATTGGCTTACCTTCGTATTCTTGAGTGGCTATGAGTTAGATGCTTCCACCCCCTCTAGGAGAACTCCAAAATCTAAATCTCCAACCCCTAGAAAATAGCAGCAACTAGAGGCAGAAAAACAACTAGAGGTAGAGCAACCTATATTAGAGGCTTCCATAAGTACCAAGAGGAGGATGACCTAAAGACAGAGTAAAGAACATAGTACAAAGAAGGGAAAACTAATTGATATCCTAGAGGCTATTGAGATTGAAGAAAGCCCAATCGAGAAACCTATAGAACTGACCATAACTAAAACCAAGAAGAAAAGAAAGAGGGCTAAGAAATTGGACTTCACACAAGAAGAACACAGTTTCATCTTTAGGCCAAGGAAACCTATCACAAGGTCAATGTAGCAAGATGAAAAGATGTCAGAAGTACCTTTAGATAAAACAAAGCCATCAAAGAAAAAGAGAGGAAAGGAGGTTGTACAAGAAAAAAGTGAAATAGAAGTTATGCAAGAACAATTGAGAGAAATTAGACAAGAAGTTATTAATTCCAAACTTGAGTTTGAGGAGTGTCAAAAAGAAGTGTCAAAGCAGATAGATTTTTTATGATGAAACTGCAGATAAATCCAAAAGGATGATAAACAGGACTTTGCCTTTTCAAAGGATGTTGAAACACATGTATAGAATGAATAACTGGCTACAAGTAGACCTGAAGATGTTACAGGGACAAGTCATAGCACTAGAAACTCAAATTGAAATGATTAAGGTTGAACTCAAAAAGAGAAATCTAAAGATTATTGCTGAAATAGATGCTTCTCCTTGAATATGGTAAAAAATTCAATTTTGTCTTTACTATACTTAAACCAGTAAACTCAGCCTTATGTATAGTGAACATGGCATTAGGAGTAAGAAGGAGGCATTAGGAACCATGAAAATTCAAAAAACTCATAATTTTAAAATTTCGTAGAAACTCCCCATAATGAAGCTAAAAATTTGCTACGAAAGTGCTGTAGATTTTCATGGAGGAGAAGGAAAACTTAAAATGCAACAAAGGAAGTTCTGAAAGTATGTATTTAGCTTAAAAACATCAAGGAAAATCTCAGAACTTGCAAAAAGAGGAAAGGGGTATAACAAGGGTGTTTTTTGAATTTGCTACTAAAGTTTGCTATGGAACTACTGAAGACTTTGTTTCTTTGCTATGAAACTAACAAAACTCTATTTTTTCTGCATTCTTGAAGTTTTTAGACATCAAACATCCAGGAAGTTTGATGGATTACAGGTCATGAAGGGTGTAAACATCAAATCCTAATTTTCATGGAGATAGGACAGCAAGCTAACTAGGTCAGCATCCACGTGGCATGAGACATAGCATCAACTCCAACACATTTAAAAAATCAGATTCATTCGATAAGCTCCATTAAATAGAATTCATTTGAGTTCACTTATGGGGGAAGAGTCCTATTTGTATTCAAATTATGTAACACAGAAATCCCTAAGATTTCTCAATATGTGTCAAGTAGGATAAGGTTTCAAAATTGTTTGATCGAATCTAGCCCAAGTGGTAGATTTTTGTAATTAATAATATGATGGTGGTCTTACTGTATATATTTTTAGTTCCTTGACTCTAAAAGGGTTGATTGATAATGTGAAGAACTGAGCTTATGTAATATTTTGATCCAGTTAATATATAAACTTGCAGCAACTCTATTTTTGTACCTGAGATTCCTATCATGGCTTCATGTGTTCTTACCATGTTTTCTATTTTACTATCATTATTCATAGTATTTCGATTACTTGGAATTCTTGTCAAAGTGATCCAATTTCTTTCACTTATTATGTATGACTATGAATGTTCATTTTATATTAGTTTTAAAGCGAGAGATGGCTGAGATTCCATTAAACATTGTTGTTTGCCATGATTTTCTTTAATTTGACTCCATGACCAATGGTGGCAGTCATCACATTTTCCTTCACTTCTAAAACCACATAAAAAGAAATTTGAGTTAGTCATCTCTAGTTTGAGTTGTTTTAAGTGAACTTGATAAGTGTTTTGAGAGAGCCCTCTCATATTAGAAGGGATAAATTCCAGTTAAAGTGGTTTGAAATAGTTATGTTGGGTTGAAGGTTGACACAACCCAAATCTATTATCTCAGTGATAACATTTTCGTGCGTCTATCGGGAGTTTGAAAGTTTTATTATCCTGGGTGATTCTTTTCAAAGTACCTAAGCTCTTGAAGGTAGCAGGAGATAAGAAATTTCAAGGTTGTACTTTTACCTTGGTGACCTCATTGACTTTTTCAACTTAAAGGTGGCTCCCAAGAAGATTTATATGAGGATCAACCCTATTGGGTATGGAGCCTGATTATCTTCTTTATTTAGAGGTATCACCTCATTGGACCCCATTTCTTAATGTGGCAAAAACACCGCCTATTTATGTTCGCCGCTAGGGGGGTCCAAGGGGTCGATGGCGATTATTTGGAGCCCCCCCTTAGCAGGGGATCGGGGGTAGCGCCCCCGAAGCTAAAAATAGATGTAAAATTTCCTTGTAAAATTTTGTAATTTCATTGTCAATTTGGGTCTTTCATTAGGCGGAAATTTGACGATAGAAGTTATGTTCAATTAAGGGTTTTTTCCCTAGAAGGAAACCCCTCACTATATATGAGGGAATTGTATCGCATCTATGTAGATGTCTATTCTGAGCAAGAAAGAGAGAGGATATTGTGTGAGAGAGAAGAGGGAATTACAATGGATCTGTTGTAGGTTGTATCTCTTCATTTTGCTAGATAATATAAAAGGAAGGACTAGCTGTTTCTTTGTGGACGTAGCCCAAATTGGGTGAACCACGTATATCTGCGTCTCTCTTGTTTTATGTGTTTTCTATGTTTATATTTTTGCAATATTTTATGTGTTCCATCGCTCTGTAATATATAATTTTATAATGACTAGTATCAGAGCTGAAGTTGTATTTGGCTAATAAAATCGCAAGAGAGAAGGGTTCCTGGTTTGAGTAGGAGCAAAGGTGGAAGATGGTAGGTTTAGGGTCGAAACATTTAACTGCCAAAATACCAACTATGGAAAATGTAGATGGGAGTTTACTTGTATAAGAAATATCTGTACCTACCATTGAATGGAAAGACAAAGAAGTCGATGAGTATGACAAATATAGAATGGGATATTCTTGATAGAAAGGCACTTGGAACAATACAGTTGTGCCTAGCGGCATCGGTAGCCTTTAATATTTCAAAAGAAATGAAAACAGAGGGTTTAATGTCGGCATTGTCCAAACTATATGAAAACCCTTGGCCTCAAATAAGGTATTTCTTATGAAGCATTTATTTAATATGAAGATGTCAGAAGGTGGATATGTTGCTCATGATTTAAATGAATTTAATACAGTTACGAGTCAGCTAAGTTTTGTAGGGGTAGCTTTTGATGATGAAATTAGGGCTCTATTATTTCTATGCTCATTGCCAGAAAGTTGGAATGGTTTAGTTATGGCCATTAGTAACTCTGTCTCTGGATCTAGTACTTTGAAGTTTGATGATGTTGTCGATGCACTCCTTAGTGAGGAAATGCGACGAAAAAGCTCCGTTGAGACATCAAGTAATGCTTTGACTGTAGAGACTAGGGGAATAAAAATGGAAAGAGGAAAGAGCCCAGGATATTGCAGTAAGTCAACGGAAGCCAGATCTAATTCTAGATAGGGGATAGTGTGCTAGAAATGCAGGAAGAAAGGACACATGAAGAAAGACTACAAGTCTTCGAAGGGAAAAGAAGGAGACGTGCAACAAGAAAACAATCATGAAGCAAATGTGATAGGTGATGTGTTGCAAGATTCTTTGATTACTTCATTAGAAAATATTATTGATGCCTAGGTGGTAGATTCAGTGGCCTCATTCCAGGCCACACCTGATAGGAAACATTTTCATGATTATGTTCAAGGAGATTTTGGACAAGTTCAACTGGGTGATGATAAAACCTGTAAAATCATTAGAATGGGTACAATTTTCATAAAACAACATAATGGAAATCAATGGTTGTTGAAGGAGGTAAGGCATGTTCCAGATTTGAAGAAAAATCTAATTTCAACAGGGTAGTTGGGAGGTGAAGGTTGTGTAACAACTTTTACAGATAAAACCTAGAAGGTCACTAAAGGAGCACTGTTAATAGAAAAATGAGAAAAGGTTGGTACATTGTATTTTTGCAATGGTATTTCTAATTTTGTTAATGATTTAAACTCTACAAGAGAAGATATAGCATTGTGGCATCATAGGCTTGGGCACATGAGTGAGAAGGGTATGCAGATTCTTCACTCAAGAAATTTGTTACCAGGTTTGAAGCATGTTGATTTGGAATTCTGTGAGAATTGTATTTATGGAAAATAGAAGAGAGTCAAATTCCTCAAAGTTGGGAAATAAAAGAAGAGCGAAGAATTAGAGCTTATTGATCTGAAAATGGGGCTCTTAGGCTTCTTGTCTAGCTTACAAGAACCTCTCCCACTTCCAAAGCTTGAATATTCCCAAGTCTATTTGATTAGCCAATGCTGAATTAAGAAATGCTTGAAAATATAGGCATATGCTTGTTCTTTTTTATTGATCGTTGTTATGTGCTTTAAAATCTGCTGTGTATGTTGATATTTAAATGTTCTTGAGCATATATATAAATGCATATAGCAGTGAATAATGCAGCAAAGAAGCAAACACATAAGACAACAATGTAATATGGAGTTCACCCTGATATCTTGGGCTACATCTCCTTGAGCTCTATTCAACTCGATTAGGTTCTTTGGGATTATGGCTGAATTCTTTTTACAAGTCCTTGACTCAACTCCATATGGTTTACAAATGAACCAATGGGTTCAGAATACCATCTTACCCCTGGCTGTCCTTTAGCTGCAAACAGTTCTAGGCTTCTCTGGACTAATTCTTTTAGTCAGTGCTCTGAGCTCCTTTGAGCTTCTGGCTTCACTGACTCCCTCAGAATTGTTTACTGTCTCTGGAATCCTTCTTCTATCTTCAACTGAAACAACACCAGCAATAGCTCGAGCATTCGGTCTCTCTGTTGTCTGATACTTCACTGAAGTGTTTATGTGGTGCCTCCAAGCTCTGGTGGCTCCGCTCTATTAAGCACTCTGGCTTTGCCTCTCCAACCTTTGGTGTCTATCTCCTATCAAGCGCTCTGGCACACCGAGCTTCCCAATGGGTTCCTTAGCACTCCAAATCTGCCCACACATTCACTTCATGCTATGGACTGCCCTCCTGGAAAATTCCAAGCCCCTCCTTTTTTGCTTCCATTATGTCTCAGCGCGGCCTTCTTGCCTCTTAATCATGCTCTCAAACTTAGCCTTCTTGCCTCCCCCTTTTATTCTGTGGCTTTTTTTTCTTTTAATCAATCGACATGGGTTAGTTTGTTTTCCCTTTCGGCTCTTCGGCTCCCTGGCCTTTGTCCGCTCAAGTCCCCTTCTGAGTGTTTAACAATCATTTGCTAATGCTTTCATGTAAGAATGCCACCTATTTGGTAATGGAAGGGCAATCGACGCTTTAAATTCTTCAGAAACAGTCATTCTCTATTTACACAGAGAACGTTGTAAAACATGGGAAAATCCCCATAAAGCATTGATCGCCAGACTTAAAACAGTGATAGCTATGCTTTATTTTCCTATTGGGTCCGCCCGTAGGTCGCTATCGTAAGTCACAATGGCTCTAAGGCCTGCCCCTTTGTATTTTGTAAATATATTAAAACATGGAAAATATTGCAAAACCCTGTGGAAATGGATTTGTTCCGGGTCTGAAATATTATGTCTTTATATTTCAGAACCCTTTTGGGTCTGGTTCCAATCGCAGTCACAAGTCGCATGGCCCAAGGTCCTTCCCCTTTGGGATTGCCGACAGCGATCCATTGATATCAGTGATCGCAATCGCAAGTCGCATTGGCCCGGGGTCCTTCCCTTTTGGGATTGCCACCAACGATCTGCCGATATTGGCGATCGTAGTCATATGTCACATGTCGAATTGGCCTCAGCCTTTGTGAATTCCTCTTGAATTTGTACGATGCGATAAAGCAGCAATCACTTATCACAATCGCTGATGGCCAAAGGTCCTTCCCTTATAAATAATTGCGATGCGATATTTCTTCTCAGCCCAATCAAACAACGCCACATGGCCCAATCCCAGCCTACCATGTGTTAGCTATGGATTGGCCCGTGAGCCTATACTAAAATCAAAATTTTCGATATAGTTCAGAATTTAATGAAATTGCCTCCTTTCTTAAGGACATTGGGCAATTTTCATTTTACAATAACTCCTTCATCCGGAGTCTGTTTTGGCCCATTCAAGTTGCGTTGGATTTAGAATGAGAAGATCTCTACAACGAGACTATTTCTGAGAGCATCCTGCAACTTTCATTTTCCTTTGATTTACAAAGGATTTGTGCCATTTGGCACCTTTTACCTCTTGCTTGAAGTCTTTTAGACTTAGAGGTTTATCTAGGATCCATTTTTGGATCATGCCTTGCCACTAAAAGAACTTATGGTCTCCAAAAGACTGATATACTGATCTGAATAGTAAACGAGAGTGACTCACCCTCTTGTTTCAGCCTCCCTACACTTGCCTTTGCATAGTGCCTCTGAACCAAAGTTTCTAACCACTTCCCTTCTTGGATGGGCTGGTCTTCCTGGGAAGAACTATTTTCCTCCTTGCCTTCCTATAGAACTCCTGCTAAATGGTTATAGAAGGTAGTTTCAGCTTCTCTGCCTTGATCATTGATCTAAGGTGGCTCAAGCAAATGTGAAGTATATCTGCTTAACAAAACTTTCATTTGTACCTATTTGACAAGCTGCCAACAACACTATTAACAACAACAAGCATACAGACAACAACTGGATGGACTAAACTCCTACTTCAACAAAAGAAACAAATTTTCACATCTTGTGAACACCTCCATGTCTTACATCTACATACAAATGATGGACTAGATAACAAGCCCACAAAACATGCCTTTAAAGCAAATGGCCCTTCAAGTCAAGCATGTAGAAAAAGACAATTAGGACTCTTTTTCAAAAGATGAAACACTTCATCATTATCTCCATTTGGAGACCAAGTTAACTTTTCCTAAATCGACATTACATGCATGTTTACAACAAAGCAATCAGCCCTTCAAGTAAATCACACACATGTTCCGAAAACAAGGAAAACATCAACATCCCTGCATTCATGGAGATCATCTCATGCATGCATTTCATCCTTCAACTTTCGCTTAAGAACATTGTAATTTCGAAGCTAAAATAAAATGTAATGTTGCAGCAACAAAGTGAGCTTCTTCTTGGTAAAATCCTGCAACTTGCATTCCATTAACAAGGAGATGCAAATAGATGCATTAATAGACATGCAATCTTAATTGGATAAGAATTCTAACCAATTCTTACCAATCCATTTCAAAGGTCCTTCCTTTGTCTATACATCAGCATCAATATGTGAATCATCTTGCGACACATCATTCATGGAATCTACCTTTCCATTTTTTCCATCTTCTCTTTCCACCTTCTCCTTCAGCTTTTGTGGAAGCGTTGCTGGATTCAGAGTCCAACACATTTCAGCAAGATTCCCTTGCTTATGGTAGTAAGTGCACTGCATGTGCATCCTCTTGATAGCATGGTTTTCCTTGTCCAATGGACCTTTGGCTGCTTGCTTCTTTTCCTTCAAAAGCTTCCCGTATATGGCCATTCTCTTCCAGCATCTAGAAACATGATGGTTATCCAAACCACAAAAGGAACATGCAATTCTTTTCCCATATCTATGTGGAAATTTCTCATGCTTTGCAAAATCAAAAGGACTATGTTTAGAACTAGATTTATACCTGCCTCTTTCACCTTTATTACCTTCATGAGGAGGTGAAGCAAATGAAGAAGTGGCTCCCCTTAGAATTCCATCAATCTCTTCAAGGCTGTTAGAGTTTCCACAACTCTCTGGTTCAAGGGTGTGCTTATGAACACCTACACCCTGCAAATGATGTTTCAAGCCATTGCATTCCTCCTGAACACAATCTTCATGCTCTTGAGATAGAGGACCTGTAATGAAACTCCTTCTTGGAATGGTTTCAATGGCCTTCATGGAAGCTTTGGAACTCTCTCCACAAGACTATCCGTAGCCAAGACCCAAGTATTTAGGCCTTTCCTCAACCATTATTGGTTCAATAATACCTTGTGCATGCTTTCCCAAGTCCTTGCCTTCGTAGCCCATCTTGGACATTAGCTTGGAACCTATGCCTCTAGTATGTTTTTCAAAAGAACCAATATGAGCATTCTTAGAAGAATTTGAAGGCAAACTGGAATGGCTTACCTCTTCTTCAAGCTGATACTTGACTAAAGCTTCTTTGGCAACAAAGAGCTATGACTCCAACTCATGCATCCTTTTCAAGTTCATATTTGCAATATGAAGTTGCCTCTCCATTTCCTGTAGTTTGTCAGCAAGCAACTGCTTCTCTTCCCTCATGGAATTCAGTTGCTTTCTAAGTATGCTTCTCTTCCTTCCATCCTCATACATTTCTATCACCATATCCATCATGGTGGACAATTCTTGCTTCATGTCTCCATCAAAGAGTATTGTGATGGAGAAGGAATTTGAGGATACACTTGTAGAAGTTGTCATTATGCTAATGAACAAAAAAAAACTTCAACAAGAAAAGTAAAGAGCTTATTCAACAACCTTTTGCAACAAACCTCTTGTGCTCCAAAGATTGCCTTGAGGTCCTTGGGATAGAAACATGCCTTCAGCCCTTCTTCCTATTTGCCCTTCTTGGACTGAGCTATCAATAGCTTCCTCTTTACCTCTGTAAATTTAAACAATAGTCAGTCTACGAACAAGCATACAATCAATCTCTTGCTATTCAAACACCTTTCAGACAAGCAGTCTTTGCTTTGTCAATCAAGCATTCTGATAGAATCCTTCCTTGAAGGTGTGGCTAATCAATCTTAGCTATGATACCACCTGATCTGAAAATTGGGATCTTAGGCTTCTTGTCTAGCTTACAAGAATCTCTCCCACTTCCAAAGCTTGAATATTCCCAAGTCTATTTGATTAACCAATGTGGAATTAAGAAATGCTTGAAAATATAGGCATATGCTTGTTTTTTTTATTGATGGTTCTTATGTGCTTTAAAATCCGTTGTCTATGCTGATATTTAAAAGTGCTTGAGCATATATATAAATGCATATAGTAGTGAATAATGTAGCAAAGAAGCAAACACATAAGACAAAAATGTAATATGGAGTTCACCCTGATATCTTGGGCTACGTCTCCTTGAGCTCTACTCAACTCGATTAGGCTCTTTGGGATTATGGCTGAATTCTTTTTGCAAGTCCTTGACTCAACTCCATATGGTTTATAAATGAACCAATGGGTTTAGAATACCATCTTACCCCTGGCTATCTTTTAGCTCCAAATAGTTCTAGGCTTCTCTCGACTAATTCTTTTAGTCAATGCTCTGAGCTCCTTTGATATTTTGGATTTTCTGACTCCCTCAGAATTATTTACTGCCTCTAGAATCCTTCTTTTGTCTTCAACTCAAACAACACCAGCAACAGCTCGAGCATTTGGTCTCTCTGCTGTCTGATACTTCACTGAAGTGTTTATATGCTGCCTCTAACCTCTGGTAGCTCTGCTCTATTAAGCGCTCTGGCTTTGCCTCTCCAACCTCTGGTGGCTATCTCCTATCAAGCGCTCTAGCACACTGAGCTTCCCAATGGGTTCCTCAGCGCTCCAACTCTGCCCATGCATTCACTTCACATTGTGGACTGCCCTCCTGGCGAATTCCAAGCCCCTCTTTTTTTTCTTCCATTCTGTCTCAACGCGGCCTTCTTGCCTCTTAATCATGCTCTCAGACTCAGCCTTCTTGCCTCCCCCTTTTATTTTGTGGCTTTTTTTTTCTTTTAATCAATCGGCGTGGGTCGGTTTGTTTTCCCCTTCGTCTCTTTGGCTCCCCAACCTTTGTTGCTCAAGTCCCCTTCTGAGCATTTAACAATCATTTGCTAACGCTTTCAAGTAAGAATGCCACCTATTTGGTAATGTAAGGGTAATCGGTGCTTTAAATTCTTCAGAAATAGTCGTTCTCTATTTACACATAGAACGCTGTAAAACATGTGAATATCCGCATAAAGCACTATTCACCGGACTTAAAACATTCATAGTTTTAATTTATTTTCCTATCGGGTCTGCCCGTAGGTCGCTATCATAATTCGCAATGGCTCTAAGGCCTACCCCTTTGTATTTTGTAAATATATTAAAACATGGCAAATATCGCAAAAACCCATGGAAATGGCTTTGGTCCGAATCTAAAATATTATGTATTTATATTTTGGAACCCTTTCGGGTCTAGTTCCGATCAGAGTCACAAGTCACATGGCCTGAGGTCCTTCCCCTTTGGGATCGCCAACAACGATCCACCGATATTGGTGATCACAGTCGCAAGTTGCATCGGCCTGAGGTCCTTCCCTTTTGGGATCACCGATAATGATCTGCCAATATCGGCGATCACAGTCTACTACATGTTGCATCAGCCTCGGCCTTTGTTAAGTCCTCTTGAATCTGTGCAATGTGATAAAGCGGCAATCACTTATTGCAATCGCTGATGGCCCAGGGTCCTTCCCTTATAAATAATTGCGATGCGATATTTCCTCTTAGCCCAACCAAACAAGGCCACATGGCCCAATCTCAGCCTACCACGTGTCAGCTGTGGATTGGCCCGTGAGCTTATACTAAAATCAAAATTTTCGATATAGTCAGAATTTAATGACATTGCCTCCTTTCCTAAGGGCATTGAGCAATTTTCATTTTACAATAACTCCTTCGTCCGGAGTCACTTTTTTCCCATTCAAGTTGCGTTGGATTCAAAATGAGGAGATCTCTGCAATGAGACTATTTCTGAGAGCAGCCAATGACTTTCAGTTTACTCTGATTTACAAAGGATTTGTGCCATTTGGCACCTTTTACCTCTTGCATGAAGTCTTTTAGACTTAGAGGTTTATCTAGGATGCTTTTTTGGATCACTTATGCATACAGATTTATGGGGACCTTCTCAGGTATCATCTCTTAGTGGCTCTCATTATTATGTTACTTTTATTGATGATGCAACTAGAAAAACCTATATTTATTGTATTCAAAATAAATCTGATGTATTTGATACTTTGAATAAATGGAAAGATTTAGTTGAAAATGAGACAGGAAAAAGGCTAAAGTGTCTCAGATAAAATATTGCAAGTGAATACTATAGCAAAGAGTTTGATAGGTATTGTTCATAAAATGGAATTCACAGAGAGAAGACAGTTCCAGGAACACCACAAGAAAATGGTGTGTCAAAAAGGATGAACAAGACAATCATGTAGCATGCAAGATTGCCTTTACAATTTTGGGCAGATGTTGTAGATACTGTTGTTTATATAATAAATAGAGGGCCTTCAAGTTCCTTGGATGGTGGTATTCTAGAGGAGGCATGGGCAGGTAAAAAGGTAAACTACTCATTTTTAAAGACTTTTGGTTGTGGAGCCTTTGTCCACATTAATAAAGAAAATAGAACAAAGCTTGAGGCAAAGCTTGAGCCTTTGTCCACCTTTATTGGATATGGTGTTAAAGATTTTGGTTATTGCTTTTATGATTATGAAAAACACAAAATCATTAGGAGTAGAGATGTCATATTGAATGAAAAGGTTTTGTATAAGGATCATATGCAGGAAAAGCAACAGGAAAAAGAAAATAGAGAATACACAATGCTTGATGAGATCACAGAAAAATTGAAGGTTTCTGGAAATCATAATCATCAGCAGCCATAACAACAAGAAAAAGCACCTGAAACACCTAAAAGTGGTGTTAGAAGATATACCAGGATAAGTAGACCCCCTAAATGATACTCTCCTTCATTATATTATGTATTGTTGAATGATTCTGGTGAACCAGAATGTTATGAAGAAGTAGTGCAGGTAGAAACCAGGAAGAAGTGGGAGCTAGCCATGAAAGAAAAGACAGACTCCTTAGCACATAACCATAATTGGGACTTAGTCAGGTTTCCTACAGGTAAAACAACATTTTAGAATAAATGGATTTACAAGTTGAAGGAAGAAGATGGAGGTAGAAAAAGGTATAAAGCCAGACTTGTGGTGAAGGGGTTTGCATAGAAAAAGGGTATAGACTTTGATGATATATTTTATCCTGTTGTTAAAATGACTTCAATCAGAACTATTTTAAGTCTAGTAGTGGTTGAATATTTGCATCTTGAGTAGTTAGATGTAAAGACAACCTTTCTCCATGGGGATTTGGAGGAAGAGATATATATGCAGTAGCCACAAGGATATGAGGTCAAAGGGAAGGAGAAACTACTGTGTAGGTTGAATAATAGCTTATATGGCTTAAAATAGACTCCAAGGCAATGGTATCTAAAATTTGACGGGTTTATGTCTGAACAAGGTTATACTTGATGTGACTCTGATCATTGTTTTTATCTCAAAAGGCAAAATGATGGATACTATATTATATTGTTATTGTATGTAGATGACATGCTTGTTGCGGGTTCTAACATGTAGGAAATAAATGTACTCAAAAGAAAATTGGCAAAGTCATTGGCAATGAAGGATTTGGGTGCTACAAAACAAATCTTGGTATGAGAATAACTAGAGACAGGAAGAATCGAAAATTAACATTGTCTCTGAGTGAGTACATAGAAAAGGTGTTGAAAACATTTAATATGCAGAATGAAAAACCAGTTAGTATACCTTTGGCTAGCCATTTCAAACTAAGTAAGGAGGTGTGTCTGAAGACTCATGAAGAAATGGATTATATGTCTCAAGTTCCATATGCATCAGCAGTTAGAAGCTTAATGTATGCAATGGTCTGTAGAAGGCCTGATATTGCACATGTAGTGGGTGTTGTAAGCAGGTACATGAACAATCCAGGAAAAGAACATTGGATGGTGGTGAAGTGAATTCTTAGGTATCTGAGAGGTACCACAAATCCAGCATTATGCTTTGGTGGTTCAAACATTGCTCTATAGGGATATTTTGATGCAGATAAGGCGGGTGATACAGATAACAAGAGGAGCACCACAGGGTATGTGTTTACTGTAGGTGGAACAACTGTCAGTTGGGTTTCAAAACTACAAAGTGTTGTTGCACTCTTAACGATGAAAGCAAAGTATGTTGCTGCTACAGAGGCTAGTAAAGTAATGATTTGGTTACAAAGGTTTCTCGATGAATTGGATAAGAAGCAGGAGTTTGGTAGGTTATACAGTGACAGCCAGAATGCCATACATCTTGCAAAGAACTCTTCATATCATTCCAAACATATAGAGCTCAAGTACCATTTCATATTGTCAGCATTGGAAGATGGGTAGTTGAAGCTTGAAAAGATACATACTAGCTAGAATCCTACAGATATGTTCACAAAAGTTGTAACCAGGGAGAAACTGAGATTCTGCTCAGTTTCAATTGGTCTTCAAGTATGATGATGAAGATGATAAATAACCGGGTCCAAAGTGGATTTAGTGTCCAGAAAATGAAGCAGTGGTGGAGTTTCTATAATCACTCTTCAAGTGGGAGATTATTGGGTATGGAGCCTGATTATCTTCTTTATTCAGAGGTATCGCCACATTGAACCCCATTTCTTAATGTGGCAGAAACACCACCCATTTATGTGCACCTCCAAGGGGGTCCGAGTGGGGGGGGGTGATGGCGATTATTTAGAGTCCCCCCTAGTGGGGGATTGGGGGCAGCACCCCTGAAGCTAAAAATAGATGTAAAATTTCCTTGTAAAATGTTGTAATTTCGTAGTCAATATGGGTCGTTCATTAGGCGGAAATATGATGGTAGAATTTATGTTTAATTTAGTTTTTTTTTACCTAGAAGGCAACCCCTCATTATATATGAGGGAATTGTATTGCATCTATGTAGTTGTGTATTCTGAGCGAGAAAGAGAGGGGACATTGTGTGAGAGAGAAGAGGGAATTACATCGGATCTGTTGGAGGTTGTATCTCTTTGTTTTGCTAGATAATATAAAAGGAAGGACTAATTGTTTCTCCATGGATGTAGCCCAATTTAGGTGAACCACGTATATTTGTGTCTCTCTTGTTTTATATGTTTTCTGTGTTTATATTTCTGCAGTATTTTATATGTTCTAATGATCTGTAATATATATTTTTCTAACAAATCTAGAACCAAATCCAACAAAAATAGTTGATGATGCAGAGAAAATTCTTAAAGGAATTAGTAGCTCATGAAAATCAGGTACTCCACATTTTTTTAGGTCGTAATCTTTACCCCGTGGAGGTGTTAAATGTTCGAAAGACATAAAATTTGATGAAAAGTTTGAGAAAACACTTTTTAGGTCCAAATCAGAAAATGAATTAACAAAAATTGTCCTATATCTAAAAATACTAGGGGTAGATACCACAACTATTGTTTCCAAAGAAGATAAGGAAAGGTTTTGTGAAACTGTCACATTAAAATTGTTATTAGAACAAGAGTCTTTAGAAAAGCTAAAAGAGCTTGATCCTTTTGAATTCTTGTTGAAAATAAGAGCTAGTATCCCTTTACCTGAGTGGAGTTAATTTATTTCTCATTTTAAGATCCTTGTAACTCATTTTCTTACAATCACATCTGCTTTTATTACCACTCATACTAGTTTTATAACTACCCCACGAGTTGTAGTTTCTACTAGTACATCTACTGTTGTTAGTTCTATAATGGTAGGAGTTCCTCCTCCTCCACCTCCTATAGGCCCTAATAGATATGCTCCTCTTGTCTTACCTGCTCAACTTCATGACCTACCACAAGGATATTCCCCTAGAATAAAAACTTTTGGAGGTGAGGAGGGAATTACTGTAGAACAACATGTTGACCAATTTAATGATTTCATAGAGTTGGAGGAAGTAGATGAGAAAGATGTTAAGATGAGATTGTTTGTACAAAGTTTCATTGGTGAAGTTAGAAAATGGTTTAAAGCCTTAAGCCCAAGAAGTATACAGGATTGGGATCAATTAGAAGACACTTTCTTAAGGAAATGGGGGAGTAAGGTGAATCTTGTTCAAGCATTGACTGAAAATACTAATTTGAAGAGATAAAGTAATGAATGAGTTCAAGACTTTACAAAAAGGTTTAACAAAGTGTATAATTCCATTCCTTCTCATAGTAAACATCCCCCAAGGGTTGCTCAGTTGCATTATGCTGAAGATTTTGATTATGAGTTTTCTATTTTGCTAAGAGAGAGAGAATCTGCCACTTTGGCTGACATGTAAAATGATGCCGTTAAGGTGGAGGTTAACATGGCTGAAGAAAAAAGGACAAAGATTGGGAAAGCAAGAGTAAAGGAGGAAGATCAACCTTCTTCATCTTCAGATGTAAAATTTGATAGCATGATGAAAACCATGGAAAAACTTATGGAGAGACTAACACTTGGAAATAATCCTCTTGTTTGCAACCAGAACCATAAATAAGAAACCCTAATTTTAGGTGAGTTTAGATTCAACAGAGAACTAGAGAACAAATAAACCAGCCTGATCACCAAGTTAGCCTCCTTTTCATCAAAATCTAGTTAATGAAGAAGAGATGCAGCCATAAAATCAAGAAGACATCATACATTGTTTAGATGAGGATGAGACAGGGATGTTTTTAACAAAAGAAGAGCATGATGAATCTAGTAATGACACGTGTATTGGTGAAATTGAAAAACAATCAGATTACCTGAAAGGATATCAACATGCTATTTTTGAGATGCAAAAACAACATAACTTGAGTAATAAGAATGTCCCTATAGTTGCTAATAAGAATCAGCTTAAGAAAGCAGATGGTCCAAAAGTGGCTGAACAAAAGAAGAATGTTTCTGGGAAAGAAATTGAAAAAAATCAAAAGAAGGATGTTCTTGGGAAAGAAATTGAAAAAGCTCAATCATTTTTTATCCTTGAAAATGAGATTTCAAAGATAAAAATTGTTGTCCCTTTTGGAGAAATATTGAGAGTTATAGAATACATGAATCAAATTGTGAAAATGCTTGACACTCAAGCTAGACCCTCTGATACTCTAAATATGCAAGAAGATCACCCTACCATTTTCTTAGGACCAAGAGTGTAAAATGAACAAATTGAAGAAGTACCACCATTCTATGTGAGTTTAAATATTCATGACATGATATTACACAATGATATGTTAGATTCAGGGGCATCTCAAAATTTAATCCCAAAGGTCATCATGGAAATATTGGGCTTGGACATTACCAGACCTTACAAAGATTTATTCTCATTTGATTCTAAGAGGGTTCAACATATAGGATTAATCAAAGATGTGGTGGTTGGTTTAACTCAAGTCCCCACTAAAATTGTACTGATGGACATAATTGTAGTAGATATTCCACCAAAGTTTGGTATGCTGTTGTCTAGATCATGGGCTACTAAAATCAAGGGAACCATGCAAATGGACATGTCCTATGCCATTATCCATATTTTTGTTGAGAAGAGAAGATTATATCAAGAATCTAGAATGCCGTATATGGTCAGTAGCAAAGACAAACCTCAAAATTTCCCAGTTTATGCAGAAAAAATAGAGTTAGGATCCTCTATTCTTTTCAATGGAATCACCAATGAAACAAAAAATCAGCAAACAAAAATTTAGCAAGTTGAAGAAATTGATAGAGAAGGTTGGTGGCACATGAGCTTTGATGGTTCTACTAGAAGAGATGGAATTGGTGCTGGCATTTGGATAACCAACCCAAGAGATGAAACTATGTTTTTCTCTCACAAGCTAAATTTTGATTGCACAAATAACATGGCAGAATATGGAGCTTCGGTTTTGGTTTTAGAAGCTTTAAAAAACTTAGGTGCTAAAAATATTTCATTTTTTTGTGATTCTGAGTTAGTCATCAAACATGTAAATGGCACCTATAAAACCAAAGATGTTAGAATGAGAGCATACATAAATTTAATTCTTGAGTTACCGGAAAATTTTAAAGAACACAATTTCACAATCAGACCTCGAGAACATAACAACATTGTAGATTCCTTGGTTTTTTTAGCCAACCAATTTTACAATTCAAACTCATTCTAGAAAGAAATATGAGATTGAAATTAGACATAGGCCAGCCATTCTTGATAACATAAAAAAATGGTAGGTATTTGACAATGATCAACAAGTCAAAAAAATTCTGGAATTGAAAGAAGAGTTTGAAACTACTTATGTTGACCTTCAGAATATGTTTGTTGAAACCTAAGCTAGTACAAACGTCATTTAGCTGAAAAACAACTATATTCCTAAGGGCTTGATTCTTCTTGAAACATTGTTTGACCAGAATGATGTAGCCAAGAATCCTAAGATAAAATATAACGATGAAGAGGTCAAAAACTGTAATCTTGGAACTGTACATAATCCTAAGTGTGTCAAGTTGTCGAAGTACCTTTCTTCTGAGGTAAAATAGAAATATGTTGATTTTATGAAAAGATACATAGATGTCTTTGCATGGAGTTATGAATATTTGAAATGTTATGATCCTAGTATCATACAACATAAAATACCAATAAAGGAAAATGAAAAGCATTTTAAACAAAAGCTGAGGAGGATTAATCCACTACTTCTACCATTGATTGAAAAGGAGATTAAAAAGTTCTTTGAATCAAAGATCATAGTTCCATTTAGTTTTTCCAGTTGGTTGGCTAATTTAGTACCTGTAAGGAAGAAAAACGGAGAGATCAAGATATGTATTGATTTCAGAAACTTGAATAAAGCCTCACTAAAGGATAATTATCCTCTTCCCAAGATGGATCACATACTGCAGAACATTGTAGGATAAAAAAGGATGTCAATGCTAAATGGTTTCTCAAGCTATAATCAGATATTGGTACATCCTAATGACCAAGAGAAGGCAACTTTTATCACGTCTTGGGGAACATTTATGTATGCCAAGATGCCTTTTTGGACAAGTTCCTAAACTCCAACCATAAATTCAAGTTTAGTAAACTTTGCCTCTGTGAGAGCCTTTGTAAAGATGTCTGCAACTTGATCATCTGTTGAAAAATATTGCACTTCAAGAACATGGTCGTGAATGAGCTTTCTGATGAAGTGCATGTGTATTTCAATGTGTTTGCTACGCTAGTGTTGGACTGGATCTTTGCATAGTTGAATGGCACTTTGATTATCACACCAAAGTGTAGTCGGATGCTACTGCTGAAAGCTAAACTCTGATAGGATTTGACGAAGCCACAGGGCTTCCTTACTAGCTTCCACAATACCACAATACTTTGCTTCTACTGAAGAAAGGGAAATGGAACTTTGTTTCTTACAATCCCATGTAATAGGTCCTGAACCAAGAGTGAACACACAACCTACAGTAGACTTTCGATCATCAGGGTCAATAGCCCAATCAGAATCAGGGAAACCAACCAATAGAGGAGATGCTTCTGCACTGTAATGAATCCCAAACCAGACTATACCTTGAACATAACGAAGTATTCTTTTAGCTGATTTCCAATGACTTTCATGTGGGTTTTGCATAAACCGAGCAATAAGGCCAACAACAAAGGAAATGTCAGGACAAGTATGGGTCAGATACAAAATTTTTCCTACAAGTTGACGGTATAAGGTAGCATCAACTTCAGGGGAAGTACAAGTGACTGAAAGTTTGGCTCCAGACTGAAAGGGAGAAGGGGCTAGCTTACATTCTTCCATGTGAAAATGGCGTATAAGATCACAGGCATACTTGGACTGGGAGAGGGAAATACCTTCCTTGGATTGCAAGACTTGAAGACCAAGAAAATAATGCAAGTGTCCTAAGTCTGTCATTTCAAACTTCTTTTTAAGGTTGGAATTCACATGGTTTATAAGGATTGGATCACTACTAGTGAGGATAAGATCATTAACATAAAGAACAAGAATGATAAGAGGCTTGCCCACTTTCTTGGTGTAGACGGTATTGTCAGAATGACACCTTGAAAAGCTAGTTTCTAAAAGAAAGCTATCCATTTTCGCATACCAAGCCCAAGGAGCTTGCTTGAGACCATAAAGGGATTTCTTAAGCCGACATACAAGGCTATAGTTTGTTTGTTTAAAGCCAGTAGGTTGTTCCATATAGATTTCTTCATGCAAGTCCCCATGCAAGAAGGGAGATTTAACATCCATCTGATGGACATCCCATTTGAAAGAGGTAGCAAGGGAAAGAAAAAGGCGGATAGAGTTCATTTTGGCAATAGGGGAGAAGGTTTTAGTATAGTAAATGCCTTCAACTTGTGAAAAACCCTTAGCAACAAGACAAGCTTTATGTTTATCAACTTTCCCATCTGGTCCATACTTGGTTCTGTAAACCCATTTGCATCTAACAAGTTTTCATCCCTTTGGTAGAGGAACAACATCCCATGTATCATTTTCCAATAATGAACGATATTCTTCATTCATAGCTGCGTCCCAATCTGGATGGCCTGAAGCTTCTGCAAAGGTGTCAAGATCATAATTTGCTGAAGCTTGAGCCAGTAAATAAGAGGCTCTATCGAACTAAGAATGTGTACGTCGCTGATCTGTAGGATCACCAGCAAGAGCACCTGCTGCATCCCGAGTAGCACGGACCCATTTTGGAAGCTGAGGAGCTAAAGAAGGATCCTAAGAAGGTGGGGCAGGATTCTCATCCTCGCTTTCATCATCTGAGGAAGAAATATTTTCAAAAGTAGAAGAGATAGAGAGAGGCGGTACATCCGCCGAACTAGGCTCGTAGGCCGATATATTTTCAGCAAAATTTACATCTCTTTTAATGATAACATTTTTGGACTTAAGTGGAATAAGTCTATATCCTTTGACATCTTTAGAATATCCAACAAAAATACATTTTTCACTTTTAGGTTCTAAAGCTTTATGTTTCTCATCTAGAATATGGGCCCATGCTTCACTTCCAAAAACACGAAAGTGACTTACATCTGGTTTAATTGAGCTCCATGTTTCTTCTCGAGTGATATTCTTTAAAACCTTAGTAGGAGTGCAATTTATTATGTAATTTGCATAGTTAATTGCTTCTGCCCAAAAATTAAGACTAAGTCCTTTAGATTGAAGCATACAATTAGCCATTTCCTTTAAGGTGTGATTCTTCCTTTCAACTACATCATTTTATTGTGGAGTATATGGAACAATATGTTGCATTTGAATTCCATTCTCAGTGAAACAGTTGATGAATTTGTTGTTAACATATTCTTCACCATTATCAGATCTTAGCTTAAGAATTTTATGTCCAGATTGTTTTTCAACAAAGGCCTTAAAGGCTAAAAACATGTTAAATACTTCACTCTTGAGTTTTAAGAAGTATACCCAAGTGCATCTGGAGAAATCATCAATGAAAGTTAAGAAATACTTGTAGCCAGAGAATGAGACAACTGGAAGTGGACCACATAAATCACTATGCACAAGCTGTAAAGGGGTTGAGGCGTGCCAAGAGGCATGTTTTTCAAAACTATCTCGATGATGTTTTCCGAGTACACATCCGAAACAAACGCCATCTCTGCACAATACCATTGGAAGCCCTGTCACCATATTTTCTTTACATAGATTCTAAAGGGAGCGATAGTTTAAGTGACCAAATCGCTCATGCCAAAGTTTGCTCACTTCATCATTATGAGAAACAAATACTGAGGGAAGATTTGATGACCCAAAGTTGTTAAACTTATACAACCTTGTAGAATCATCAGCAATGCCAGTAGCTAAAATATGTCTTGGATCTCTTAGGTCCTTAACTACAACATCGCGAGGTGAAAATTCAACGATTTTACCTTCACTTGAATGAGTTATCTAATATACAGATAGAAGGTTGCAGGATAAGGTTAGAACACATACTACATCATTAAATTGACCATTGTCTATATTAACAGTCCCAGTTCCTACAACACTAAGAGATATATCATCACCAACATATATATTTTTGGTGTTACAATCATTTAAAGAAGAAAACATGGCTTTTTTTTGGCCATGTGATAAGAAGCTCCAAAATCAATGAGCCACTTATGAGAATTAGAAGAAGAAGATACATTTAGTGCATATCCAGAACGAGATGTTTGACAACCACATGCAGAAAGTGCTATCCCTGAAGATGAAGTTGAAGTTGAAGAGTGCTCCAAATGGATGTTATGCTTCTTCATTGTTGCTTCCAAGGCTTCCATCTTCTTAAAGCATTTGGATTCTAAGTGGCCATCTCAATTACAAAAGTGGCAATGTTTATCAGTCTTCCTCCCTTTCCTTTTATTTGTCTTATCATTTTGTTGAAATGATTTTTCATTTTGAGGCTAAAATTGCTTAGGACTATCGTTTGGTTTAGGATCATTCTTTTTAGGATACGACTTCTTAGGATTCTTTGAATTTGGTTGCTGTTGGGTGGCTAAAGCTTTCTTAGAAGAGTTTCCAAGATTAAGAAGACCAAGGTGTAAGAGTTTTTCTTGTTCACTTATTAAAGAATCACAAAAGGAATCAAAGGAAGGGGAATTGTAGGCTTGTCCTTGAGAAATGAAGCCTTCTCTTGTAGAATGGAAGGTGGAAACAAAAGTAGGCTGGTCCCAACTTAGTAAGAATAGAATAGATAAGGTTACCATCTTCTTTCTTAACCTTAACACCTTCCAAGAGAAGTCTAAGGGTCTTGAACTTGGACAGAAAATCTTCAATGGAAGAAAAATTATTGGGGTCAATGTAAGCAACTCATTTTCAAGTTGATGGGCTCTAAGTTCATTTTTAATTCCAAAAACTTTAGTGATCTGTTTCATTGCTTCATCAGGAGTATCAAGTTCTGCAATATGGAATCTAAGTTTTAGAGAAATAAACATCCCTATTAACCCACGTTCTTGATCTTGCCTATTTTCCCATTTGGTTTCCTTATCTTCATCTTTCGGTTTGGTTTCTTGGCCTGAGGCTATTCTGTAAAGAACTTTACTTCTAAGTAAATCCACAATGTAGGACCACCATTGGAAGTAGTTGGTGCTGTCAAGAATAACTTGGCATGGACTTTCCATTTTAACATAAATTGAAGCTATAGATGCTAAAACTATGTGTTCCAATGGAAATATCTCAAAAAATTAGGTTGATTAAGAAAAAACGGCTCTAAAAACGGCTTCTGGATGAAGAAGTTATGGCTTTTTGAAGAAAATTTTTTGAAGATGCCGACGAAGTGTGGGAATGTGTGGAAATGAATGATAATGTTATATTAAAAAAAATATGCCCCCTTTCCAAACTAAATCTAATAAAGTAGCTTTGGACCAAGAAGGACTTAAACACAAGACCTTTATTCTCATAAAGTAGCTTTGGACCAAGTGAGCTAGATTAAAAGGTTAGTAATTTTTGGAAAAGAGGAAGGGGTTTTTTTGTTTTAGTCACTAAAGCTTTGGGCTGTGTGCTTACTTGAGAAAGCTCTTTTTTCCCTACAAAACAAAAAACACAAAACCCAACACGGACATACCAAAAAAACAAACCTTATGGCTTGAAGTTAGCTTTATCCGGAAACTAAATATTTTCCTCAATGTTTCTGATTTTCCGAGATCGCACTAAGGAGCGGTGGAAAAGAGCATACGCATGAGAAAAATCCTTCCTCTCTGTTTTTGATTTTCCCAGATCACACAGAGTCATAGGGCAAAGAGAATACACAGAAATGAAAGGTATAGATACATAGAAATGAAAGGAAACGATAGTCGAATGCAGTTCTACTGGCTTCAGATTTGGATCACCAACAGATGCGACCCTCAAATAGCTCTGATACCATGTAGGAATTTATAGGGTAAGTTCCTTAGATAGAACACCAAAGGACATCGCTCACAAACAGATCATAGATCAATACACCAGTATTGTTGACGTGGTTAAAACCGTCAAAGAGGGAAACAGTCCATGACCTGAGCCAACGAGAGCACTTCAGGCAATTTATTAATAAAAGAATGAAAATTTACATAAGCTTCTCTCATGAACGGTTACCCTACAAATGACCCTCCATGCTATTTAAATAGAGATCATGGACCAATATGGTGTTAGGCCACGGATCAAGTGTCGGTAATACTAAGGAGAGAATGAACCGTCTGATCACTACATATCCTAACCATTAGATTGTAAGTTACAAAAGTACATAGTAAAGAAACACACTTTACCTAACTCTACACTAGACCAAGTTATACTTAACTATTTCCTATGTATCGGAATATCCTAACATGCATGAGAAACTTTTCATAAGGCCATGGATATTGCATTTGCAGAAGAAAAGGACAAATCTATGGTTGTATATTTGGATGACATCACTATGTTTTCAAAGAAGGAAGAGGAACATCTCAAGCACTTGGAAAAGATTGTTAAAAAATGCAGAAAACTTGGTATTTCTCTGAACCCCATGAAACATGTTTTTTCTTTGACATCTAGAAAGTTATTGGGTCATATAATATCAAATTAAGGGATTAAATTAATCCAAGTAGAGTTGATGCTATTCAAAAGATAGATTTGCCTAGAAATGGAAAAGAAATTCAATCTTTTTTAGGCAAGGTGAATTTTGTTAGAAGATTTATTCCTAACTTTGCATAAATTATGAAGCATATCACCAAGATGCTTAAGAAGGATTGTAATATTAAGTGGAAAGTAGAGGCTAAAGATTCTTTTGAAGAGATAAATAAGGCTCTTACTCAAGCTCTAGTACTCATAAATCTTGATTTTTCAAAAGAATTTATGGTTTTTACTTTTTCTTTAGAAAATACAATTGCAGGAGTATTGTTGCAAAAAAAACAACAAGGTAATGAACATCCTATTTCCTTTCTCCATAGGAAACTTGGAAATTCTGAATTGAAGTACAAGATTATGGAAAAACAAGCTTATGATTTAGTGAAAGAACTCAACGATTTCAGGGTATATGTCATCCATTCGCACATTGTTTCTTTTGTACCTAATGCTGTAGTAAAATACATAGTAACCCAAGTTGATCCATATGGTAAGAGAAGTAAGTGGATTTCCACTTTGCTGGAATATGATTTGGAGATTAGACCTTCAAAATTAGTGAAAGGACAAGGACTGGAAAATTTGATTACTCAATCAAATTTTGATTGTCTAGACATTAATTTTATAGCAGAAATTTCATATGTAATTACAGATGAAGCACTAATCCCTGTTGAAGAAAATTCATTATGTCAGACTGGTATAAGGATGTCATTTTTGTTTTACAACATCATAAAACTCCTCATGAATTATCAAAATAAAAATATAGATTTTTCAAGCTGAAATCTATGAGGTACTATATCTTGAACAAAAGTTTGTATTGGAAAGACATAGGTGGAATACTTCCTAACTGTCTACTAGAAGATAAACTTGAGAAAGTAATTGAAGAGTTTCATAAGGGTGATTGTGGGGGTCATCATTATTGGAAAGCAACAGTGAATAAAATACTCAAACCATGTTTTTATTGGCCTTCAATGTTCCAAGATGTATATAAAAAGATTGATGCTTGTCACAAATGCCAAATATTTGATGGAAATAGAAAGTTTCTCCCATTTCTTTTTAAACCCATATTTGTAGAAGCTCCTTTCCAGTAGTGGCGGTTAGATTTTATTGACGAGATACATCCTACATCTTCAGGCCAGCATCAGTGGATCCTAACAATCACTGATTACTTTACAAAGTGGATTGAAGTAGTTACTACAAGACAAGCTACAGACTCATTGATCATACAATTTCTAGAAAATAACATCTTAAGTAGATTTTGTTGCCCAATGAAGATGATCACTGACAACGCTTAGGCCTTCAAATTAGAGAATATGGTAAGTTTTTGCAACCAATATAATATCACCCTTGGTCACTCTACAACCTATTACCCTCAAGGTAATGGCTTAGCTGAGTCATTAAACAAGAGTCTAGTCAGAATTATCAAGAGAATTTTGTAGGAAAACAAGAGGTCATGGCACTTGAAACTTAAATTTTCTTTATGGGATGAAAAAATTTGTACTAAAATATCCATAGGATTTCTCCTTATGAGTTGGTTTATGGAGCTGAAGTTATGTTTCCTAGCTCTCTTGGAGTTCCAGTGATGAAATTTTTACAGGGATTGGAGGAAGAACCAAATGCTATTCAAAGGAGGATGAATCAGCTAATCACTTTGCAGGAAAGAAGAGAAGAAGTATACACCAATTATCAGAAATCAGAGTTAAGAGGACATTTGACATAAAAGAAAAAGAGGAGAATTTCAATATTCGTCACGTGGTTCTAAAGTGGGAAGCTCAGATTGAAGTGAAAGGAAAACATGGAAAGTTTGAGAACCTCTCAAAAGGACCATATAATATCTTAGCTTACCATGGAAATAAAACTTTTATACTGCAAGAGATGGATGTTCAACTGTGCAAAGGAGGACCTACCAATAGAAGGTTTGTCAAGCATTATTCCTCTTGACTTGGTCAGCTAGGCAAAACACCATTATATATATTCCATTTTTCATTTTTATAATTGCAGGTGTGGATGATCTCTTCAACAAGTTTGATCCCAAAGTGAAGGCCATAAGAACTTGGAAATGATATCGCCAGTTTTCAATTTTCAATAAGGCAACTGGTCTACTGGATCTTTGCTGCACCACAGGGGTACAACATCCCCAATGGATTCATTGTTATCCATGATAATACCTAAGAATAGTTTGTCAAGTCTATTGGCCAAATAAATTAGGGTTTTCAAATTTTCTCAAAATAAAGTTCATGATCATAAGGTATTTTGGTCATCATATCATTATGTGGGGTCCATCTAAGTTCAGATAGGGTAAATCATAAAACTTCATATTTCAATATTTCATGTGGGTTGGGTTTATTTCTTCAGAATTGGAATTTTTTCAGTTTTACAGAAACTTGTAGCAACTCCAGTTATGTATAATAGGGATTTTCTATGGAAGTTCGTGACACTTCAGTAGTGAATCCATCTTTCCAAATACCTATCCCACTAAGAAATAGTGATGAAGTGCACAAATGTGATAAACAGTGAAGTAACAGTTCTTGAGGTTTAAAAAGTGTGATTGGTTAGTCTTGTGATGGGTCATGATTACACTTTATCAGTCTTTGTCCATTTTCCCTATATATTGACACCGCATATCTCCTTGCTAGTAACTCATTCTTTTGTATTTTACTTTGCTTCCATAAGCTTCACGTTGTCAAAGAATTGTTTTTCTGTCTCTCATACTGGCCTAGCTCTAATACAAGTCTTGTTGTCTCTAGGTTAGGGTCCACTACTGTCTCGTTGTCTCTAGGTTGATTTTCAAGTGGCAAGAAGGTGACAAGGAGGAACCCTACGTGTTACAACCATGGCACATAGGAAACAATATAAAGGGGGATTAGTGGTGCGTTATGAGCCCGTGGACATGAAATTGTTGGAGGAAGACCCTACCCTTGCTCAAGCATTTTCCATCGTGGGATTCCTACGTTTTTGTCAAAAGCCACAGGGTTTCCATGCACAAAATGTTAAAGATTTTGCTGTGAATTTCACTGGAACAGAAACAAAACTCGGTATTCTAAACTTTGTAGTGTCTCCTCACACAATTTCTCGTGCTACAAAGATACCTAGGTTAGGAGAAGTATGGTTTAAAGTCCAGAAGATCAAGCTTCAAAACTATGATGAATTTCTCAAAGAAGAACACAAAAATATCGATATGACTATGGGAGTTCCCATAACTTGCCTTAAATAATATTTCTCCAAGCGCTTAATGGTCATCCATAAGTAGTTCACATGTGAAGGAAGATTCAACATGGTGTATAAGTATCATTTCATATTTCTACTTCATTTCACTAGTAGTCAACCTCTAGACATTACTTTTTATCTGTTTAGAAGTTTGGGAAAAATGGCAGACAAGGTTCAAGCCAAACCTTATGCAAGTGACACATCTGTTTTTCATCATGGCCTTATTAAACTGCTAGTTGTAGAATAGCTAAATAGGTTAAGCAAATATTGGCTTACCTTTATATTCTTGAGTGGCTATGAGTTAGATGTTGTCAGTCCCTCTAGGAGAACTCCAAAATTTAAATCTGCAACCCCTAGAAAAGAGCACCAACCAAACGCAAAACAACAACTAGAGGCAGAGCACCCTATAGTAGAGGCTTCCATAAGACCCAAGAGGAGGATGACCAAAAGACAGAGTAAAGAATAGAGTACAAGAAGGGAAAACTAACTGATATTGTCAGACCATGATATAACTCCTCAAAACAAAACTTTGTTATATTCATTAAGGCTAAACATTATTATATACAAGAAGGAGTGACTGTTCATTTCATCTCCCGACTCTCTATCTTCTCTATTATTTATTTACATTAATTACAACTGTTCACCCAATCCTTCTAATTAGGTGTCAACATTCCCCCCCTTAATATGAAGGGTTGTTGGTGAGTCCAAGCATCGTTCTGAATCTTTCAAGCTTTTCTCTTCCAAGTGCTTTGGTGAAGATGTCTGCAATTTGCTCATTAGTAGAACAATGGTGGAGATGGATTGTTTTGGCCTCAACATGATGTCGAATCAGATGATATTTAGTATGATGTGCTTTATTCGGTCATGGAACTTTGGGTTCTTGGCCAACTTTATTGCAGATGTATTGTCAATCATGAGTGGAGTTGATTGCACTTGTTTTACCTGCAAATATTCAAGAATTTTCCTGAGCCACACAATTTTTTTGTTGCCTTAGCTGTTGCCACATATTCTACCTCTATTGTAGAATTTGTAGCAACTGATTGTTTGCATGATCTCCAGGAGACAGTTCCTGATCCAAGACTCATAGCATAACCTGAAGTACATACCCCTGTTTCTTTATCTCCATCAAAGTCTGAATCAGAGTATCAAATCAAGCTGAAGTCGTCCACCAGTATATACTTGATTCCAAAGTCTTGAGTTCCCTTCAAGTACTTTAGAATTCTTTTTGCAGCAGACCAATGTCCCTCACAAGGCTTTTGTATAAACCTGGAGAGGATTCCAACAACAAAAGAAATGTCTGGTCTGGTAGTTGTCAGGTAGTTGAGACTTCCTACAAGTTGTCTATACTTCATTGCATCCTCAAATTCTTTTCCTTCATTTGATGTGAGCTTTAAGTTTTGTTCCATTGGAGTAGTAAGAGAATTTCATTAAGTCATACCGAATCTGTTCAACAAATCTCCAATGTATTTCTTTTGAGAAAGGAATATGGACTTTGGATGTTGAGTTACTTCAATACCAAGATAGTAATGAACATAGCCCAAATCAGTCATTTCAAAACCTTTCTTCAATTCCTTTTTTATGGATGCAATGTAGCTTTCATTGTTCCCTGTTATCGAAAGATCATCTACATATACTGATTTGAAATCACCCCTAGGCGACCTCAGGAAATTAATGAAGGTATTACAAACTCATGTGTTGATGTGTGTGTCTATGTTATCTTAGGCAATGGATCGATAAGATTGCAAAATACACAGACACTTGAAACAGTAAGAGATCACAGTAAGCAAAAGAGAAACACAACAAAATTTAATAAGGAGTTCACCCAATCCTCCTGGGCTGCGTCTCCTTGTCCAACCTTCAGTGGTGGCCTTTTTATTATGTTTTTATAGTAGAGTCTTACAATAAGGAACTCATTTTGAGTCTCACTTGACAGAGGATAATCAATAGGATGGCACTTGGAATTCCCAAGTCCTTAGAGTTCACAGAGTCCCCTTACTGAATTTCGACCTCAATTGGTCTCTATCTACTTGATGTTGTCCTTACTCTGATGGTCAACTCGGCTTCTCTATCTTTTGCAATTTTGCCTCTCTTTCTGTGTCTCTCGGCCTTCGGCTTCTTTATAGCTTGTCTGCCTCACTATCTCCTTCTCTTGTCTTGTCTCTGTCAGCTCGTGGCTTTAAAGCTAGTTCGCTCCTTCAACTGTACATTTCGTCTTCCTGGCTGTTTGGATTGCCTGCCTCTATCCACTGGGACTCCTCTGCCCTGCATCATCATTGTTGCGTAACACTTCGCAGAGAGGTGGCCACCTATCTCCTTGTGAACTGAGTGTGAGTTCTTCCTGAACGGTTGTTTTTTCCATTATTTCCCATATGCCTGTGAAATGGATCCTTCTATTGATTCATCGGTCAAACCAGACTTCAAATATTTATGTCTCGCAGCTTATTTCTCCCTTGGGTCTGGTGATCCATCGGGTTGAACCTTCATTGTTTTATCTAGAGCCCCCAAATCCTATAGTCTTCGCTTATATCATGCGGTTGAGTTGCTTGACTGTTAGTCCGTGATGTAAGTGGTTTTTCTCTCTCCCCATCGAACACGCATCACTCGTTGTATGGAATCGCTGGGTCCTCAGCCAAATCCGCTTACCACCCAAAATGCCTCCGATATTCCGTTGGTTTTGAGCGCGAGAGCCGCCTGTCAGTTTTAGCGCTTTCCCATGGTTTTCTGGTTTCCCTTGTGACCAAGCGCTCGGGGCTTTTCCTTCTCGAGGGGTTTTTCCATCAAAAACAACCTCCATTTTTGGATCTGAGCTTCCTCACTACCACTTTTGTGCCATGCACAGTCTCCATGGACCAACCGTCAATGCGCTTTAACTGAAGGTCCTCGTTGCTCCGTGCTGGCTGCAAATTACCATTGTTCAGAGGTTATTTCTGATAGATATAAGATTTCTTGAAGTCTGTCATTCATTGTTAACAATCATGGAATTGTTTGAGGATCCAATTTGGATCACGACCTTCCCACTAAAAAAGCTTTTGGACCACCAAAAGTTGGTTTTCAAGCATCGACTAAGTGAGGATACAACTTTCTCACCTGTCCAATCTCTATCCATTTTGCACTGCTTGGCTTTGAACCCCTGAGCCCAATTCTAAGGTACTCAACATCTCCCCTGCACATCATTCTCACCTTCCTGTCCAGAACTGTGTCTTCCTGCAATTCATTAAGATATTTAGGTAGCAGGTCATCAATAGAAGGCAATTGACTATGTTCTTTAGGATCTTCAATTAACGAAGGTTCAAATAATCTCAAGCTGTCTGCATTGATGACTGAGTAGATGTGCATATAAGCCGGCAAATCAAGGTGAAAAGCATTCTCACCATTTTTCTCAAGGTTCCTGAAAGGTCCATACCATATTGGTTTTAGCTTCTTACCTTCACCTTACATCCTATCCTTGCTGATATACAGCCATACTTGATCACCAACTTGGAAACTATGCTCCATCTGATGCTTGTCATGCCTTGCCTTGTATTTGGCCTGGCCCTTTTCTAGCTTTTCCTCTACTGCTTGATGGATCTCTTGGATTTGTTCAATAAACCTAGTTGCCTTGTCCACATCGTTGTGTCCCTCAAATGTTGTGTCCTTACCAAAGACAAAATCCAAGGGAGACCTTGGTGTGAAACCAAAACAGGTCTCAAAAGGAGATCTCTGTGTGGAAGAATGTTTGGCTCAGTTGTAAGCATGCTGCACATAACACAAATGTTCATCCCAAAGCTTGGGATGCTTGCTACAATATCCCCTGAGCAACTAGATCACTATCCTGTTGACTACTTCTGTCTGGCCATCAGTTTGTGGATGGAAAGTTGTGCTTTTCTTCAGCTTGTGTTATAGACATATTTGGGCACTACAACCCCAATCACATATGTCCATTAACCAAGGGCTTCTAAGCCCCTAAAAGTGTTGTTTCATACCCTAAAGGAACAAGGTCAGCTGATTATATCATCTCCCAGAAGTTCTCCCTAAAAAACTACTCATAACTGGTCAAAACTGGACCATACAGTCTGCTCAGTGCTAAGGGTGCAATGCATCTCTCCTACCACATGCAAAAAGTGCGATGCATATTGAAAATCCCTTCTGTAGGGTGCGATGAGCGAGAGCAGACAAATGGCAGAGGTAGTTTGCTAGGTGGAAACCTAGAGAATCTTCTAGAAACTGCCCATTTGACACTTGCCTCTCTAAATTCGCCCAAGGATGAGTAAGAGATCATGAAATCTCCAAGTGGAACCAAGAACTATCAGAGAAATGACACTAATCAAAATCCTAGAAGCTGACTCACCCACCTGCAAACATCTATATATGGATCCCTCATCCTAGACATCCAGGGGGGCTGGAATTTTGTATTTTGTAAGGAAGTGCTGTTTGTTTCTCTATGCAACATTGTATTGTTGGGTGATATAAGCTTTTCATGAGGTGAAGAGGGATTTCATGCTTGGAGGATGGTGCTGGGTCAGACCAATGGGTTGTAATCCTCTCTTCTACTACTTCTATCAATAAAGCTATTTGAGTTTTCCTCCATATTCTTGTATATCTCTAAATCTTGTATTGGTATATGCATTTGTATGGTTAATATACATCTGATCCTATATTGTTTATAGTTATAGATCTCTATGCTTTGATGGTATTATGCTACTTTGACTCTACAGGTGTTCTTTGAAGCAGGACAAGTAAGGAAGGAGTGGCAAAGCTCTGTCAAAGGAGGGAGGAAACAAGGAAGTAGCCAAGTGAAATACTGAGGTTGGTACTCTTTGCTTCTCTCTCATCTATCTCTCATAAAGGAAAACACAAGTAACTTTAGTTTGTTTGTTTCTAAGATAGCTACCCGTCTTAGTGGGACTAGAAGCTCTAAATGGACACTAGTTTTCCTGATAACAAAATGGCAACTCCGCTGGGGTTAGAATAGTTTGTTTGCTTGTTTCTATTTGTTTGCTTTATAAACTATAGATGGAGCCTGAAGTTAAGCCAACTAGCATTCGAACTGCATTTGTTATGCAAGTGCAAAGTAGATCAACGCTGCTTCAGTCAATCTCTGGGTTTGTTTATGAACTGAACAATTAACTTGAAAAAATCCTAAGAGCCCTGGTGGTAGCTCAAGTAACCCCATTAGATCAGCCCCTGTACTTTGTGTTTACTGCCTATCATTAGCTCAGCCTAAACCCCTAAACTTAGCTGCAAACTGTGAGCAAAAACCAAGCTCAGTCTCATCCCTGGACCATCGCACTATCTCTCATTAGCAGTCTGGATGCATCGCACCTCCCATGTTTTGAAGGTGAGATGCATCCCTGTTTCCCTATGTTATAGGTGCAATGATTAGGTAAGACTGTTTCTGCCTCTAGATTTTGGTTTTTTCTTCATTGTCTTCAGATTTATTTAGTAGTTTTGCTATCTGTGATCAATATATCACTATTGAAACTCCCTTCATTTACATTATTAAGCCTCCATTGATAAAGAATTGTGAATGTTTTTATGTATTTTTCGTCATTTACAGTTCTCCTTTACAAATAGTAGCTTAATCGAACTGTCGTCTTTTCATTTGAAAGTGTCGCAAGTGTCGTTTTCAGTCAAAGAAAAGAGTGTCGTAAAGTCTTCCTCTTTTTAATAGTTGATTACATGTTTGCCATTGTATTTGATTTGAATTAATAGTATTTCAAGTGTCAAAAGCAATTTTAAATTTGAAATCGCAAAGTGTCGTCTTAGTCTTCCTTTTGTTTTTTGAAAATAAAATTGTTAGTATTGTCGCTTTGAAAGAAAAATAGTTCAAATCTGTACTTAGCATTCTTTTTGTCATTCACACATTAAGAAAGCGGAAAACAACTACATGCATGTGCATTTGCATTTAGACTGGTTGTGGAAATTGATTTAGGACAATGCATCTTAGTGTGTGCTCTCTACTCTATGTTGAAAGGATTTTACTTCTCTTTCCTTAGTAGCTAGGATTTTCATTGCAAAAAGAAAGTAAACGACTGTTTTTCATTCTTAGATTGCATATTTAGGAATTGTATATCTACATCACATGGTGAACCTTAAAGGCAAACTTCTTAAGAAAGATCAACTGTAAAATAAATCTCAATGAACATAAAAATGCTTTGGAACCTAACGCACAACATTTAGAAGTCTAGACTAGAGACGTATGCCGATGTCGTAAAGCCTGGTAACTATCACTTTCATTGTAGGTTGGGTGATTCCTCCTCTTTGAGACAAAAAGTGCTAGTATGGACTTGTGCTCCCATGTACCATCGAGTATATATTGGGAGACTACAATAGGCTATATCCTTTATCCTTAGGAACCCGTGTTTGCCACCCCATCGATTGCAATGCACTGAACACAGCATTCGGGAAGATTGACTGCCATACCGTAAAAAGTATTCTGCAGTTTTGTGATTGGTATGGTAATCCCTCTGTCTAGATTTCCAGAGTAGTCACTTTCGTTCCTTTTCAGACTCCTTAAAAGAAAAGGTCCATCTGAGCACTTGTCACTTCGGGCTCATTAAAAGTCGAAGGCGACTAGAGTCATCTTTAGATTTTTCTCGACTCTTAAAAATTGAAAAAGCAAGTTGTGTCAAAGCGTCATAAAATTTATTTTAATCGAAATAACATCATTGTTCCCTCACTAGTCTTAGGTTGAGAAGATGGAGTCCACCAATCAAGGATTTCCCCTTGGGGGGAATCCTAGTCCCTTCTCCTCTTGTGGAGATGTTGGTGCACCTCATATGGCTACATTGTTCCTTCTAAGGCTTACAATTGGCCTGCCAGTATGGATTTTCTCGACCTTTGTCATTCAAAACACCGTGATTCCTGAGCAATCAAATCAGCAACCAGATGATATTAGAGTTACCCCCCAACCTTCTACTTTGCTTTTTTCTCCCTCTCCTTCTTCTTGTTCGCTTGGTGAAGCTAGTGAAACTAAAAACCAAGTAACTGAGAAGAAGAAGAAAGGGAGGGAGAAGAAGAAGAAGAAGAAGCCAATGGCGAAAGGGGGCAACCATGCATCATCTGGCGAAAATCCACACACTGCACCATCCAAACCTAGATCTCCATGTGTCATTTGCAAAGGGGACCACTATCATCAAGATTGTCCTTCCATCCCACAGATCTTAAGGGACTGGTCTCCTCGCTTGCACAATTCGGTGTTGTCAACCTCTGACGTTCATGTTGAGAGCATACTGTCAACTAGTGAAAACGAAGTCAATGGACAAAAAGGAAGATCTAAATTTCCTTGTAGACTATGTGAAGGTGATCATGCCCTCCACCGTTGTCCCTTCTTGGATGAAGATAAAAGAGTCTTGGATAACCATCCTGCTTCACCGTAGTGACTTCCTCCTAGATACAAGAAACTCTTGCTGAGTCTATCGCTAGTTGAAAATCTGACTGACACACCTTTGTTGTTGGTCGAAGCACCCATCATTGAAGATAAACCCTCTGAGTTCACACTGGACCAAAGTCAACAGGTCGAGATGGCAATCGACCTAGTCTTGTCTTCAAAAGGTCTGCCTTTAGATGATACAGTCACCAAAGAGAATGAAGACGACACCGTTCAAATTCTTTTTGTTAACACAGAATCCGATGAACATGGGGGCAATCTACCCGTTCTTTTACCGCAGGAAGGAAGTTCGTCAGAGATTTACCCGACCATTTATTCGGTCCCTCCTCCAAGCAATATAGTCATTTCCTTCGATTGGAATCTACTAGGTAGACCCTGCCTACCATCTAACGTACCATTCTGAATCATAGTACAAGCTTACAGAATGATCATGGTTGGTACTATCATAGAAGAAGGGGCTTCTGTGAGTATCCTTTCCTCAACTGCTTGGAAAGTGCTTGGTTCGCCATCACTTCTGCTTGAGATTCAAAATCTGATAGGCTTCAACAAAGGAACCAGTTGACCATTAGGGATTCTTCCAAATTTGCCTATAACTTTGAGAAGGAAAACTGTTCATCTAAACGTGATGGTAGTCCAAGGACCTTTAGATTACAATGTACTCCTTGGTTGTGACTACATTTATAGCATGGGAGCTATTGTTTCCTCGCTCTTTCAGGTGATGTGTTTTCCACATGAAGGCAGAGTGGTCCACCTAGTTGACCAACTCTCATTCCCTAGTTCAAACATAGCTATTAGTCAAATGCCATCCCTAACTGGTCCTTTTATGCAAGGAATGTCTCATCAATCTCCAGTCCATCCACCTGATGAGCGCGAGTGATTCGGTAATTGTGACTGAAACCCAAGGGGCATGCACCCTGGTCTGCTTCAGCAGGAAAACTTTAGGTATAGGGTAGGTTTCCACAGAGGATATATGACTAGTCTGACACACACGTCTGTTTAGGAAAATGGGATTAGATTGGAATAAGATTCCCTCATCAAAGTTATGTGAGTGGATGCGTCGCACCATTCACCTTTGTCTATTTCGATGGATAGAGCCAAGGAAGTGTTTTGTCTGCAAATGCGGATGGAGCAATCTTGCAAATGCGAGAACTTTCATATGGTAACCTAGAAACTCTACTTTTCTTTATACCTGGGGGCACGTAAACCTTTTGCATGCAAGTGAAAAGCGACCTTTTATTTTCTTAGTTTGTAGGCTCTCAACCCTTTAACCTCGTAGGTGGGTCGTTCCTAGCTTGCATAATAAAGGCTCCAGAGCAAAGTTGCGCATGGGGCAAGCTCCCTAAAAAATGAACCTACTGATGAGAGATATCCTTATTATACTATTGGCACAAGCAGTTTTACGCGAAGTTCAAGCTCATTAAAAAATAAAGCTAGCAATGGGAATATGTTCCACCAGAGTTTAAGCTTATTAAAAAATGAACCCACCTTCAGTAAATAACCATTGCGATCACATAATTATCATCTTTTGAAACTTGGTTGTGTTCTTACCATCACCTCCACTCTTTTTTAGCCAATCATACGCCTCTATTTGATTGTTTACCCCTTTTGAGGAACAACTTTGACGAGTGATTCTATTAGCCACCTTCTTTACACTTCCATGATTGAAAAAGTTCCAAACCTTACCTGGAACCAGCTACTATCCGAAAACATCACTCATTCCTCAGAAAACGAGATTCCTTTAAGCTCTTTCCATTTGACTCGTAAAATATGAAAAGATTGCCAAGCAATTGGCCCCTCCAGCTCATTAAAGTGATTGGAAGTGCCATCCCTCCTCTAGATTTTAATCTTTTTGGACCCAAGGGATCATTACACAAAAAGATCGAGCGTTTATCTTGTTCGGCTTGTTAATCCTATCGAAAAGTCATCCCTTTTGTATTGTTTTATACTTTTTCAGACTTAAGGGATTATATTACGAAAAAGGAATACTGGATTTTCCTTTTCGTCTCTTTTCAGAATCTCTAAAATTGAAAAGGACCGAGTTATCCTTGTCATTAAACTCATTAAAACAATAGCGACAAACTTGTCCATGTAGACAAGAGCAAGTTTCACTATTGCTAGGCTCGTTAAAACATAGCGACAAGTTTTCCTGAAGGGAAAATTATAGAACAAGCTTATGTTATCCTCCTCAAGCTTGACAAAAATAAAGGGGCACTAGTCAGCAATGACTGGGGAAAAATTGGGAAGAAAACTTGAAGAAACTTCATTGGTAGCAGGTTGCTCTTGAACATGACACTTTCACTCCATCACCATGATTGAATCGGGTTGGGTTCTTTCATTCATTGGTCATATCACCATTGGTCCTCCGTACCATCCATTTCTGGGGTTAACGCTACCAATCCATTTCAGTGTCGACGATATGTTCAAGAGAAGTCACTCAGAGAATTCACCAACCTAGCTTATGTCTCATCCGCTGCAATACCTTCATGCTTCATTCTTTCATGATCGCCACCCTGAAACTTGTATCATCAGATCGTTTTCACCTCCATAAAATCATTTGCTCTATTTTGTGTCGTAGATGTGGGATTCATTAAGGCCCTCCTATGACGGGTCACTTCTTGTCGACATCAGCTCATTATCCAAGAAGTTGACCTAGGAACAACCCTCAGTACTTTGAAGCTTGCATGCCTCAATGGCAAGTTTCTCACTTCAGGCGACAAGTTTACATCAATGGCCTTCGATCGAAATATTTTGCGTGGTGTTCGACATCAACTCATGTATTCACACCACGTGAATAGTACTGTAGTACCTTGAGGGTCATTATCATTATCAGTGATTCCTCTTGCACCTGTTAACAACTTACATCATTGGCTAGTAATCAGGCGATGTCTTTCCATGTTTGGCACCAGAACATCTTTTCACATGGATCGACTTGTACTTCGGGCAAAGATTGAACGATTTTGAAGACCTTGAATCTAGTTTCGTCCATCCGGGCTGCGATATATTTGGGAAAATAAAGACATCAAATGTACATCATAGCTGCACAGATAATCATCCAAGCTAAGGGATGATGGCTCTACCAGAATCATCAGTCT